>VWPV01023141.1:61280-77144 GCA_013389885.1 Geococcyx californianus | reverse complement strand
AACTCAAAGCAATCAAACCACCCTCCCTGCCACCCTGGCTCTTCAATTCCCTGAAAGATTTTGAAACTATAACAAGGGTGAAATAGATACATGGAATGAAACTGTTTCTGAAGTCCTGAACTGTATTTTGAAAGCGCTGTTTGCTACTGGAGTGGTCTACTTGTATTTTTCTTTAAGTCTCTAATTTAATTGAAACTTGAATATAAAAAAATTAGTATGATTAAAGTAGTGTTCATCAAAACAATATCACTTTATTTGAGTTAATTATCTCTGCAGTCTGCTTCAGCTAAGAATCAAGTCATAGAAAATGTATGATTTCCCTTAAAAGGTTCCTCTCTGAGAAGAGAAATGAGAATGAATTAACATTTCATCTGAGCAAGTGGGAAGTATTCCCTGTGCCGGCTTCTGGTAAGCTGGAACCCTGCACAACGTACAGCTGCTCTTAAACCGCTCAGCAAAGGACTGTCCTGTGGCACACAGCCAGCAGGGACATCAGAGTGGGCTAGAGATGAACCATGCTCAGGGAGTTCAAATATAGTCTGCATCTATAAGGTGAAAGTCTCAGTTCTTCTCTCACCTCCCCATTTGCTGTGGCCAAAATCTCTCCCAAGTTCAGCTGCAGCATAGGATTTCTTTGGTTTTGGTTTGGTTTGTTTTTTTTCCTTGTGACCTCTGCTATCTACCCACACTGCTAAGCAGATTAACTAAATAGAAGGGAGGACATATTTTAATCATTAATGCCTCCTTATAGTATGCATAAGCATCTTATTTAATACATTCAGTTACTCCATATTTTTCTATGTGATCCCCAGTCAATGGGAATTTTCCCTAAGAAAGGAAGGTGGGGTTAATCTATAATTCCGTCTGTCTTGTTTTTCTTATATAGTCTCTCACAATATTACAGAATATCTGTCATTGGTAAAAACAGTATCTAAAGAAAGAAAATGATTAGGTCATAAAGGTAATTTTTTATACTCCTTAAACCTCTTTAAGCCAGATAACTGTTACAATGAAACAAATGAGTAGGTAATGAGGTAATTTTATTTTAGAAGAGCTTTGATGGAACATGATATGATCAAACTACTGTTAGGACTGGTAAAATTATTTGCCATCCTAGCAGAGGGTAACACTGAGTTTGCCTAGAATCAAACTACTGTTTCTCAGCTGTCTTATCAGTTCAACGGAGAGGCCCGTCAGTGGGGATATAAGTGGGCAACTGCACTCTGCGCTCTGCGTTTAGTTGTGCGCTAACAGCCACGTAGAAATCTTTGGTCATCACATCATCCAGGTGTCTCATCGTTCCTAAATAGTTTTTGAACAAGACTCAAAAGAATCACGTTGAGTGCTTCGCTTCCAGCTGCGGAGTGATGCTGCCCATCTTCCCTGTGGATGAATACCAATATGAATGCTGTACTTTAAGCATTCAAATGAAAACAAACACGTCAATGTGATGCTCTTACTGTACGTATTCTTTTCTATGTCTTTTCTTTCCTGTTACACTTTATTTCTTAGTATGTATGTATAGCTCTATTGCTACATTATCCACTGCGTTCTGTGCTGGTCATAAGTAGATTATTCTGCAAATCTCAGGATACTGTAAATCGGAGGACAATATCTATACAAACAAAAAAGCTTTTATTTCATCTTTGTCTAACATTTTAAGAATTGTAGTATTTCAAAAGTTATTAGATAACAAAATTAGTAAAAATACAAATTACCCACATCAATGAGTTTAGGTTTAGCATGCATTTAATATACAATCCTATTGTAACGATGGTCACATGAAGATGAGCCACATGACGCTGCTCTGGTTGGAGCTAAACCAGAACATATTTATTCTCTGACTTTTCAGCTAAGTCTCTTACAGTGGCTGCCTTGAGAAGTGATAAGCCTGAGAGTTCTCAGAAAGGTCGTGGGCCACTGGGCTGCAGAGAGGCCGCTGCTCACACCTTTCCTATGCAAATCTAGGCCATCTTAGAGGTGGTGGTTGCACCTTCAGGGAGGAGCGGACAGGACAGGTCACTCAAACCTGACCAGTGACATATTTCATGCTGATGTTTAAAACCATTTTCCCTTGTCCTGTCCCTGTACTTACTGATTAAAAGCCATTTAGGACCCCTTCAAGTCCTGGAAAGCCACGATATGGTCTTCCTGAAGCCTTCTCTTCTCTCAGCTGAACAACTCCAACTCTCCCAGCCTGTCCTTGTATGGGTGGTGTTCCAGCCCTCGGATCACCTTCATGGCCTCTTCTGGACTTGCTCTAACAGATCTGTGTCTTTCCTCTGTTGAGGATTCCAGAATTAAACACAGTACACCAGGTGAGGTCTCATGAGAGCAGAGGAGGAGAATCCTTTCCAGTGTCTTTCTAGTTACACTTCTTCTGGTGCAGCCCAGGATACAGTTGGCTTTATAGGCTTTAAGCCCAGTTTCTAGTTTAGGCCTGTGGAACTTTACAGTTTTTCACAGCATGAATAGACAGCATAATGCATTCAGAGCATCTCTGAATGCCAGCAGTGCTCACCACAGAGTAACATATTGTAGAGCTTTAAAAACAGACATCCTGGACTGATATTTAAGTATTCTTTAAGCAACGTTCAGAAAAAGAGTTTGGGTTAAACCAGGAAAAAAAACCCCTTTTCTGAATGGAGAAGAGTAAGACGGGTCAATTCATTGTTCTCTTATCAAAATCCTAAATGAAGCAACATTGTCTTTGCACATCCAAGGTAAAGCCAATTAAATAATGGAGTCGCTGTCAACTGTTCTTCATTTAAATAGTATCCTTTTAAAATGTTAAATATTATTTAGAAAGTAGTAGATAAAACTTATGCCTGAAAAGATATTAAATGCTCCAGTACTTAACTTGGATTCTTTTTCAAGTGATTTAGTAAAATAGAAGTCTAAAAACTTAGTCTTAAATGTGACTAGCTTAGCATGTATTTCAGCAGAATAAGTTTGAGGTCGTCTCTGTGTTTTCCCATACATACACCAAAGAAGATACAGTAATGCTGTACATTGTAAAGACCTCACCTTCTACCAAGCAGAATATCCTATTAATTCTTTTATTCTTATGCAATTATTTATTGCAGAATGGTACAATGCTTATTTACCTGTGGACACCATGCACAGAAATAAATATACGAGCACAGTCAAGTGAGTATTCTTGTATGTGACATTAGGCCACTGTTTTAGCTTTTTCTTATCTCAGCAAACAAGTTCAGCAAGTTGTAATACACATTTTAGTACATATTTTTAAGGTAGTACAAAAATGAAGTTACTTGTATAGTTTAAAAAGTATTGATACAAGAAGCTGAAAATTAAATGGGTGATTCTGGAGACAGTGACTCTCTAGTGTTAAACTAAGTCTTGGAAAATATAAAGGATATATTCCTCAGTGAAGGCTATTTGTAGAGACACAATTAAGAAAACAGATCATTTTTGATACCTGTCAATGAATGAATTTTACAGAAAAAAATCGTGGCACCTGGCTGCTTAGCCCTTTTGAACTAGAAATGATGCAAACAGATAAAATATGGTTCGTGTATCAGATAATATAAAATCAGAGTATAAGTAGAAAGCATTTGAATATAGAAAAAAGCGTGAATGCACAAGGTAAAAATGCAATTATTGTGAAAACATTAGTTAGCAGCATTCACAGCATATGAACTACCTAGCAAAGATTTTTTTTTGTGTGGACATCATGGCACAGATGATTTTCATGAAGAGATGTGAGGAAAAAGATTGTCCTTGCTTTGAGGATGTCTTTAACTCAAGCAGATGAACTCAGTTTCGTTATAATGCAGGGGGATGGGAAATATGAAGGTCAGATTTTGTAAAGTGTGTATAACTCAGTTACAGGGACAGATTTGAACAATCCTTTCATTTTCCACTAGAGTTAGGAAAATGCAGGTGCACTTTCAGTTTTCAGGAATATACAAAAGGAAATCAATCCAAAGTTAAAAGAACGAACAGGGTTTCCCTTCAAGCCGATCTATGATACAGATGCTAGTTGGAAAATATCCATATTTACTATAATCAACAGGGTTCATAGTGTATGGCTGGTTGTTCACATCTATCTCATTATCATTAACTGCCAGCAAGGCAGTTGAAACTAAGGAAGCCAGCAATGCTGTGTTTGGATCTCAAAATATTGTATTTGTCAGTGCCTGCAGAAAGGCAGCAGGAAATTTAAGACTCTCCCAGTAAGTCTGTAATATAATTTCTTCTACTTTTGTGAAGGAAATGGAGATGTGCATTGGAGGAAATTTCAGTGGAAAAGGTGAAAATTGAATCTATGCTAATGCAGTTGATGTTTACATCAATGCTTAGAGGCTGAGAATGACTGAAAGAAAGGATGACTGTGTGGTTAAATCTTAGTTCATTTCCTGGCTTTGGTATCTCATCAGCTTGGCCCAAAAGATTTAATGTCTCTCTGCTTTCAGCTTGTTGGTTTTTTTTTTTTGTCCTTCCTGTACCACAGGGGAGTATTTATGTTTCAAATTGTTCTAAGAATAAGCCTGTTAATGTACCCGATACATTTAAGTTCAGACAGAAGGATATATAAAAGCTTCAGTTGTTCCTTATTTTTTAAAAAAGGCCTTCCTGCTATCTATGGGGCAAATGTACTGGAATCTTCGTGCCCCACATCTACAAAGGTGAGGAAGCACTTGCAGTGCTTGAGCTGACATCTATAAGCAGGTCTTACACCCTGGCAGTGTGCCTGGCTTCTCATCAAGAGGCTGCGACAAACAATGCTTATCAATTATAGGGCGTTTTTTCCCTACATGAATGTAGCCTGCAGCTACTGCCTGGCTTTCTTCTTCTAGTGAAGCAGGTAGGCAAAATTTAGAAATATTAGCAGGCAAAATTTTTGAGATGAGTAAAACTTTGAAAATCTAAAGAGGAAGCACAGCAATACAGATGATGAGATGCCAAGGCAGATGAAGGTCCTAAACTATGGGAGATGCAGAAAAACAAGTCCTAGACAATTGTGCACCTGGCTAGCAAAAGCATTGGGGTACAAATTTTGAGTCAGAGACACGATCCTGAACCCCCAGAACCAGCTTAAACAACCACAAACAACTGACTTTCTGCACTTTGGTGTTCTGTCAGTGCATTCTAACCACTGGCACAGGCACAAATTTCATAGAATCATAGAATCATAGAATGGTTTGGGGTGGAAGGGACCTTAAATATCAACCAGTTCCAACCCCTTGCCATGGGCAGGGACACCTTCCACCATATCAGGGTGCTCAAGGCCCCATCCATCTTGGCCTTGCACAGTCCTAGGGATGGGGCATCCATGACTTCTCTGGTCATCATGTGCCGGTGTCTCACCACCCTCATTATGAAGAAAAGGAGGGTGTTGTAGTTAGGTCGATGTTGATCTCTTGTCTCAAGTGACAGGCGACACGATGAGAGGTAATGGCCTCAAGATGTGCCATGGGCTTAAGTCACTTTGTCTGTTCAGCCTGGACGAGTCTGAGGGGTGACCTCATGGCTGTCTGCTGTTCCTTCACAAGGGGAGGAGGAGGCGCTGAGCTCTTCTCTGATGACCAAGGACAGGACCCGAGGGAACAGCAGGAAAATGTGCCATGGGAGGGTTAGGTTGGACATTAGGAAAAGGTTCTTCCCCCAGAGAGCAGTGGGGCGCTGGAAGAGCTCCCCAAGGAAGCAATCACATCCTGGCAAATATCGAACAAGCATTTGGCCAAGGCACTCAGACACGCGGTGTGGATGTTGGGGTTGTCCTGTGCAGGGAAAGCAGCTGGGCTCGATGACCGCTGTGGGTCCCTTCCAACGCTAGTCACGCCCTAACTCCCCGAGCATCCCTGCTCGCCCGGGCCGCTGACAGGGCGCGCGCGGGGTGCCGCCCAACGGCCGCGCTGACGTCAGGGCGTGGCGCGGGGCGCGGGGCATGCGCGGGGCGGGGCGGCACCTGCGGGCTCAAAACGGCGGTGCCCAGCGTGGGGACAGATTTGGTCCTGGTCCCAGCTCCGTGGTGAGTGCGACAACCGCCCCTTTTTCCTCAGCGTGGGCTCTCTGTGCCGGCGGGGCGGGGAAGAGCGGTCGCTGCCTCTTCCTCGCTGGGGCCGCCGCCTCGGCCCAGGGACGCTGCGGCATCAGCGGCAGCGCAGGGGGGAGGGTGGGGAGGGGCGTCTGTGGCAGCCCGAGGCTTGTGGGGACAGTTGCGGGGCTGGTATGTGGCGTGTGGGGCTGCCCAGGGTGTGTGAGGCTGGGTTTGGAGCTGCCCCGTAGGTGTGGGGCTGCGTGCGGGGCGGGGTGTGGAGCAGGGCTTAGGGCTGCCTGCTACGTGTGGGGCAGGGTTTGGGGCAGCGTGCGGGATGTGGGGCAGCGTGTGGGACACCGCTGGGCGTGTGGGGCTGCCCGCGGGATGTGGGGCAGCGTGTGCCCCCGGGCGCAGCCGTCACCGCAGGGTCCGCCTGAATGTCAGGCGAGGCCCACGGGGCCCCTCCCGGCGGGCAGGGCCCCTGCGGCAGTGCCCGTGGCCCGCGGGGCCCAAGGATGCGGGCAGCCCGGCGCTCCGGGCCCGTCACCGCGGGTCTCTGTCCCCTCCCTGCCTCGCAGCGGGTCACGCGTCTCGCCACTCTCCATTTGTTGGGATGCAGCAGCTGGAAAACAGCTGCCCGAGGCCCTGGTAGTGAAGATGTCTTTGTAGCCCCAGAAAGGGGAAGAAGCAGAAGTGTCCAGTGAGTGGTTTTTTGCAGACAGCATTTTAACAGAAAAAAGATATGGAATATATACTATAGCTGTAATCTGTTCCGATTTTGCTCATAACAGCAATGTTGTGGTGGTTTCACTTTAATTACACTGAGATTTTGCTTTCGTCACCCAGAGCCTGCTGTAACGTGGTGTCCTGTCCAGTGTACTTTGACACACAATGAAAGGTAGGGACCTTCAGCCTTTAACTCTGGGCTGGAGCGAGTGGAGCTGTTCATCTCCAGTTAAAGAAACCAAACTGACTGAGCGAGAGCTTTGCTCTGTAGCAGAGCATTAGAGTCCAGGCCATACAACAAATTAAGGTAAGTATTGCAGATCTGGTACTCCATCTGGTATGTCTTATAAAGAAATTTACCACCTTTCAGGGGAATGGGTTCAGCTTGTAGGATTGGTGCTTTGTATGAGCAGACTGGTATATGTGGGCTCTCAGCCTTGATTTGATGCAGAATAGGGTTTGTTTTTTTTTCTTAAGATGATATTAAAAGTGTGATGAAGTTGGGTCTGAGGCCTCATTTTTTTATGCTCTTACAACTGAGAACCCCTTCAAATAGTCTCTGAAACTTTAAAAGTATGTCTTCTTGAGTACTTGAAAAAGCAAAACTCTTCATGATGTTAGTGTGATGCAGTAAATATTTATATTTTTTGTGATACCAAGTGAAATTTGGCATATATTTTCTCATATATGGAATGACAACATAACTCTAAATTCTGTGGGCCCATTTTGAGTTTCATGCTTCCAAGCTGAAGAAGTGAATAGAACATTACTAATAACCAACTACCTAAATGTTAACCAAGGAGCTGTGTGAATATACAACTTATGATTAAAACATTTTTAAAACTGAAGTTTAATCTTTGCTCACAGTGCTCACAATTACTTAGTATAGAAAACTTGATATTTAGGCCCTCGAAACTGCTGGTTTCTGTCTTCTGTTGGTAAACCTATTTTAACAATAGATATGTTTCAGATTTAGAAGATCAGTGAGATTTTTTGACCACTATAACACCTTGTGTTTTTCACCTGAAGTGCTAATATATATGAATGTAGAAAAATTAATAGTAACGATCTGAACAGTATGATCTCATTTGATATGTTTTCATATTAATGTGTAATCCTATTTAGTGGAACTGATCATGTAAAAGCTTGCTGGAGTAAAACCTATTACTTTGGGACCTGATCATCCTTTAAGAGGGATTGTTTATTTTGAATAGACCAGTTACAAAGAGGCACTGGCACCAGCTCACTAGATAAGTCATATGTATATTAGTCTTCACATGAACACTGCTTGCTTAAAACTGTTAGAAAGTGCAGATCACTTAAAATGGGAATGAATAATAGCCAGTTGCAGCAATGGCTGTAATGTCCTCTTTTAGTCATTGTTTGTAAGTGTAAACAGCAGCACCATCATCTTAATTAGAAGCTTTCAGGCAGGGGTAAATTCCTTGCCAAAAGGGATGCTAAGAAGATCAAAATGCTAATGGTGCTTTGAATAATTAGGCTTAAAATCCTGTATTGCTTCAATTGGAGCAATAATTGGATACCTGAACTCCTGTATGTTACAATAAAATTCCCGCAACATTAAGATGAAGTTTAACTAGCTAGTGTAAGTCTTTGTGTTTCTTCATACTTCTGGGACACATAATCCACCTCAAACTTTTAACCAATAGGTGCATTTTAGAAGACATTCTGAGAATTTTTTTGTTCATGACCAAAAATAGCTTCATTTGCAGAGATCTGGACTTTGGTCGCTAACACTTCTCTATTGGTTCTAAAGGAAGGATTCAACTGGAGCAGTTCTGCTGGTAATATCCTACAGTAAGTGAAGGAAGAAAGTCTGCTCAGGGCGGGGGATGCTAGTCCCTTGGGCAACTGGTGCCACATGTTCTCAGTAAAATTAGTTTTTTATTGGGATTTTCATGAGCACTTAGTTGGTGATGAGTTGAGGTAGTCTTATGCAGAGTGCATTTTAATGGCTTTGATTGAAGCAGAAACATGGTTGGTATTGGCAAGGTCCTCACTGCAAGGAGTATGGGCCTCTTCTTAGCCAGAGGAAAATAGCTGATACCTTTATGTAGTGGTTGAACAACTGGTTGATCTGGAATAACCCTTAAATTGCAACCAATTTCTGAATTTATTCACTGAAGCAAATGAAATACTATGCCTTTAGCCTAATTAGCCCAGATGGCTTGTGACACAGACAGTACAAGCTAAGCAGTGTGTCATGGCAGAACTGAATATCCTGGGTTCTCTTGACTCAATGTTATCATAATAAAGATAGCTTTTATTTAAATTCATTTTTTCTGATCTTATAAATTACTACATAGATGTATTGATCAGTATTTTCAATTTGAGGGAAGATATGTCTTTTGACTAATCTTTGTCTCAATGAGGCAAACTTGCATAGGTGGGAACTTGGCAAGGCCAAAGCTAGTGCTGTAAGTTGCAGGAGACTTGAGGAAAGGAGCAGAGCTCTTCACCCTGCAAAGGCTTGTTCATCTGTAAATTGAATTCGAAGAAAAATCCTCATCCCTCTCTTTCTAAATCTTTCAATCATGAAAGCTCTGGGAAATGGTTCTTTATAGAAATAATACTACCCTGGCTAAATTTGAGTTCCTAAACAAAACAAATGATACATATCAGCTTCCTTTAAATTGTAGTAAAATGTGAGTATAGATGGCTGTCTGGGTAATTCTGTAAGCTGATGTGGAAGAAATTGATTCTGTGGACAAATTCTTTGTAGTAACTGAAGCTACGTGTGTCAAGTCCTTTGAGAATGCTTTTTTTAATTGCAAATGTGTGAGGGTGTAACAAGTGTCTATGTCTGCTTCTTCGTGCAAAACAGACCTTGGTAGGTACATTCAGATGTAGCTGCTTTTATTCATGTATCAGGAAATGGGTAAGAAAACATAGACCATACTGGAAAATACTGAGAAGGCTGCCAGTCTGTGGTTAAAAGCACTTGATATTTGTTATGCTGTGGTAAACTTGCAAAATTGTTTGGTACTGGAATATTTTTAGAGTTTGGGAATGGATTTATATCCATTGGATCGTAGTCAGAAGCTGTTAGTGTCCAGCACCAGTGAAATTTGATAGCAAGTAAGTGGCACTATGAAGTTCAAAAATAAGCAAGTTTCAGCTGCAAGCTATTATATGCCAGTACGTGGCTGCAGCATTTTTGGTTGGGGTGGATGCTGAAGAGAAGTCAAACTTCCCTTGAAAGAATACAAGTAATCCACTGTCTTCTTGAAAGCACACAGATATGAAACAAGTTGATGAATAACTGGTGTGTTTAGTACCAAGTAGAACAGAAATCAGTGGCCAGTTATTGCAATGTAGGGAGCTTATGAGTAGTCCTCCTCAGGAATTTGTGCAAGGCAATAAAATAACCTTTGAAATAATTATTAGTAGGTCTCTTGGAACTCTGTGCTTAAGGCAGTTGTGGGTGGAGAAAATTTGGGGGGGGCTCAAGGAGAGATTGGACAAGATAGTGGAGGAGAGATCTGTGGAGGGTTCCTGAACTATGTCAAATTCTAAGACTGATGAATTGAAAGTAGTTGTTGAGGAAGTCATATTCCATGTTTATTCTATTCATCCTCTTCCTGCTGTGCTTTTTCAAGGCTGTGATGAGACATCGTGAAAACTTTTTATTCATTGCCTGGAACTCTGTGGCTGAGCTGGAGAATTGAATCTGGACATTCAATTACCATGATCCAAACCTGGAAAAATATTATGATTTATATAATAATATGTAATATAAGCTTATCCAGAGTTCAATTCCTATTTCATTAGAGAAGTTTCAAAGATTTTCTTTGTAATTTCTTTTTCTATTAGTTTTTTTTAATCCAGAAGTGGTTGACTTAACAGTAGGATTTTTAAAAAAAGTCTGTAGCAATATTTTGTCATGTTCTTGTCTCAAGGTCGTGGTCTTCTGAAAAAAACTAAACTATGTTGAGATAGCATTGACAATATGTAGAAAAGAAATTCCCAGAAATGTTTTTCGTCCTTCTACCCCATCCTGTCAAGTATAGCTCAGCTCTCACCTGTGAGCCTCTCTTATCTTGCTGAAGATATCTCAGTTCCAGCAAGCCTATGAATTACGTGCGGTGTCCTTCAATTATCTCTGCTTGTCATTCAGTTTAACCTATAACTAGAATTCTTACTCAGGCAACAGTAGAAAGAATGGCCATGTGTGGCTGGAGGGCAGAAAAAAATAAAGATACTGTGTATTGGTGGTAAGCACAGCCTTGTTGCAAATTTAAGCTAATGAGAATTCTTAAGATGCCTCCATAGATAAACTGTTCAGCAGTGCATCAGACAGGTAATATCTATTCTTTTATCAGTTGTATAGTCAATACAAAAATGTGTAGACAACATCTTTGAATTGGAAGGGGGAAGATTTAGTTTAGATGTTAGAAATAAGTTCTTCATGATGAGGAAGATGAGGCAGTTGTGCAGGTTGCCCAGGATAGCTGTGGCTTCCCCCTCCCTGGAAGTGTTCAAGGCCTGGTTGGGTGTGACCTTGAGCAGCCTGGGCTGATGGGAGGTGTGTCTGCCTGTGGCAGGGAGGTTGGAATTGGATGATCTTTAAGGTCTCTTCCAACCCAAACCATTCTGTGATCTGTTAGTAAGACTATGAGAAGATTTTTTTAGCTCTAACCAGCTTGTTCTTATATGGAAAGGATGCATCAGATGAGTAAACAAACTAAACTAGGAGAATGGTCAAGGTGATAGTCTAAAAAGGGATTTTTCAATTTATAATCAGTTGTATTTGAAGTTTCTCTTGGCTTCCAGCCTGCCTGTTCTCATTGGCGAGAAAATCCTGCTTCAGGTAGCATGCATTATTAAGTAACTAGCATAAAATGTTAACTGGAAGCTGACTTTTTTTAATGAATTGATGGTGAAGTTAAGTCTTTCCTAGTAGAGCGGTAGATGGGAATGATGTGTTTGAATTTTTTGTTGACAGCAGATTGTCCTGAGGGAAGAGAGGCTCGGTTTGCAAGTGATCTATTTGCCAGACATCAGCAGGTAATCCCTACTTGTTTGCAGAATGACATTGCCTTTATGTCTGTACTTGCAGACAGATTAATCGGTTTTGTATGAATAAATTTGGAAAGATTGAAATTGCCAACATGAAATGCTGTTTGTGAAGGAATAATACCATCAGCAAAAGCAGTAGCCTGTTTCTGTTATCTTTTGCTTTGATGTTGACATGATCACACAATTTTTGAACAGAGAAATAGAGATCCACCATCTTACTTCTACAAAGTTCACATTCTGGACTGCAATGTGTTTGCAATTATTCAGTCAGTCTTTACTACAGCCTAAAATTCAGTTTGCCTTTATGATATAATCAGTGATGTCATCTTTAAAAAAGGCAGCTATCTACATCAATAATGTCATCAAAGAATCAAAGCAAATAAAGGCTCTTTATCTCTTTACCAGCAATGGTTTTGAGAACAAAATCAGTTTGTTCAATATGTACAAACACACACGCATACAGGTACACAATTATGAATTATCTGCCAGAATAGAAATCTTGCCCAATACAAGCAAGGGTTAAGACAGCAAAGGAAAGTATCTTAGTTATAGGTGTATGTTATAGTCACACTACTTGTGTGTGTGAATAATGTTTGATTAATACAATAGTTTAGTTCTTTCTTTGTATCTGAACAACTTTCTTTAGGTTGCAGAGCATTAGATCTATAAGGCAGACAGATAGTGAATGTCTCTTAGTTTGGTTTCCCCTTTCTGTATATTCTCTCAGATTTGGTAATAATTCAAACTAAATGTCATCAAAGAATCAAAGCAAAAAAAGGCTCTTTGTATCTCTTCACCAACAATGGTTTTGAGAACAATACATCTTTTTGCAATTTGAGCTGTTAAGCTACTCTACTGAAGAATATTGGTCTACATGACTTTCTTGCTTTGGTTGAGGCTGTTGAATTGGTTCTGTTCACAGAAGGCTGTTTCTTTTTGTAACATAACAAATGAAGTAATCCACATTACTTATTTCATTCTAGCAGAAGTGTTTCTGCATTGAAGCTAGATATATCAGACATGATTATGTCAAGTGTTTCTGCTTCTTAGTTACAGTGTGCCTTGTGTCATCTGGATTTCCAGTGAAAGCCTTGCTATGTTCTGTACCTTGTTTTGAAGAATTGTTTATGCAGGAAGCACATGGTGTTTATATCTGCAGGTACGGAGTTGGTATTGCTAGTTTGGATGTACCAGAGACACACTGTTAAATTTGGGTGAGGCGTTGGAAGAGTGCACAAAAAACAAACCTAAGGGAAACCCAGTGTCTATCAGCATCTGAGCTACCTTTAATTCTTACTAAAGGCATTTCCAGAATTGTGAAGTCAGAATAGATCTGTTTAATATCTGCTGTGGCAAGAAGAGTAGATCTTTTGAAGAAGGGAATTGATGACTTTCTCCAAGAGGATGCATCAAATGATTGGCGGCTTCAGAGAGTTCTCCCTGCAGTGCTTTATTCCACTAGCTAGCTGACCTCTGTCCCTGCAAGTAGTTAAACTGTCAGTACTAATGCCAAAAAGAGTAAGTGTCATTGAATTCGTCTCATTTATAAATGGCCTATAATGACCTGTATTAGCATTCAAAAGAAATGTGAAAGTGTGCTGTTTCCAGTCTATTTCTTCCTTTCTGTAGGCCCTGATATTCTCTTTTTTGGGGGGAGTAAATTATCCCTAACCCACAAGTATCTTCTTTGATCATCTTTTTGTCGTCCTGAAGGTGCTCCCTTGCTGTAGTCTGGACTTTGACTGCCATCTGCTTTATTAGTCATGTAAGAATTCAAAAAACTAGGGAAAATATACCTATTTGTGAAACATTAGCAGTAAGCTCACTTGCAGTTAAAATTTCCTGCCATTTTATTTTCAATAAAACATTAAGGGTTTTGTAAGTCCGTGTTTTGTTTCAGCCTTTTGCTAAGGTGTGATATATAAATCTAGGGTTTAAATGTGTGGCCTCTGTTTTACTAATAGGCAAAGAAGAAGTAGGCAAACGATTAAGAAACATGCATTTCTGCACAGATAGTACTTAGCCCTATTTTTTTTTTCCCTGAGGTGCCTGATACTCAATGTAAATAGCATTAATGGCAGGGTGAATTGAGAGTATGGCCCTAAGGGATGTCAATGGAGTTTTTGGTTTTGAAGGTATTCTGGTGGCAGTGGTGGTCTTACACAAAATGGAGCTGCATTTCTGTGTCTTTTTGTCAAGTAAGTACTTGTGTCCTTTAGCCTTACAAAACATTAAGAAACCATATTCTAAAGAATAACAATGCTTTTAAAGATAGCAAGAAATGTTGTATCTCTTTGCTTTGTTAACTAAAGATACTATTCAATGTTAGAAATACAGAAGCACAAATCTCTTCAGGATGTCTTTCTTGTCCTCTTCTCCCTTTATCTGTTCTCATTATCATGCTCTGCTTGTGTTCCTTGACCTAATGCATTCTGACCTACAGTAAATAAAATTCTGCGCAACAGTGGTTTGGATTACTACTTTGCTTGGTGTTTGATAGATCAGACTTTACATGTGGGAAGAATACCAGCATGCCTAAGCGTAAGGGAGGAAGAATAGGAGAGGACTTGCCTCAGATCTGGAAGTGAAATCTGACAACTTTGAACACAGGAGAAGAAAATGATTTCAGAGAAACAGAACAGCAAGCATAAAGTGCTGTGGACTTTCTTGCCATAGTTATGACTGTGGTACCTTCAAAAGGCAAAGGATGCTAGTATTTCTCACTATGCAGTTTGGATATAGGAAAGGGAGAGATGCTAAAATTCATAGATGCCTTCAGGAAACAAGGGAAATGGATTAAACAACAGGTGATTTGGAAACACTGAAGACAGGAGAAGGAAGGAAGGCTTGGAAGATTTTACTGCAGAGCTGAAACCTTACTGGATTGAGTAGAAGGTTGAGAGAAGGTGTTTTTTTGACTGAACTGAAGCCTGTCTGTGCAGGGTAAATAACACAAGAAAGATAGTTTTAAATGCTCAGAAATTCTATCTCAGAACCACCAGCATTTCTATTTGTAGTCTGACTCTATTTAATCCATACAATGTGCATGATTTCCTCAGTATTAGTTGATCTTTAATTCCTCAGGGCTTGTCCTGCCCAGAGCAGGTGTTTGCTACCTAGATCTCTAGATCTCCTGCAAGTTTATTTCATTCTGTTAAGCTCCCTTGGTCCTCTTAAAGCTGAAAATTGACTTGTAGCCATGCTATCAGTCTCGTAGTGTTACTAAGTGCTTACTAAAGCAGCCATTTGCTAGGTCTGTTGCAGGGGCCTCCCTGTTTTTTTTCTCCTTACACCGTTCAGTACCTCTCTATCTTGGTGAAAATAAAGGTATTTTCACATAACTGCATCTTTAACTAGATTAAGAAAAATAGTTATGCTTAAATTTTACCATGCATCAGTGGTGAAGAGATCTGTGTTCTGTGTGTCCCAATTAGAAAAATAAATAAATAGAAGTTGTGGTGTAAAACCCAGAGTTGTACAGGGGTTGCTTTTATAAGCCATTCATAGTGCACAGAGTTGAAAAAATGTGCATTTAAATTCACAAAAGTCATGTAGTATATGTAGATTCAGCAGATTAGAAGTAAACTACAATATCTTCTCAAATTGGTGAGTTTGTCTTTTTTTGTATGTGTGTGTGGAGGAGGTCTTAGTTTTCATGAAAACCAGTAGGTAGTTAGTAGCTGCTTCCTTGAAGCATATCCATAGCATCTTGAATAGCTGGTTGTGTGTGTCAGGTTCTGGCAGGGCTCTCTTGTTAAAAAACGTGGTATAGAAAATGGAATATCAGTGTTACTTAAGGCAGTAGATTGTGCCTGCCTCAAGCCATCTGCTCGATGCCTACCGTTTGTTCTTCAGTTCCAAAAGAGTAGGTTTCACTCATCTTCTGTGCTACTTGGACAGTATCACAGTATCATAAGGTTGGAAGAGACCTTTGAGATCATCGAGTCCAACCTATGGCCCAACACCTACACCTGCTACCTACACCTACTCCTACTTGTCAGCTACACCATGTCACTAAGTGCCTCATCCAAATTCTCTTTGAACACCTCCAGGGATGGTGACTCCACCACCTCCCTAGGCAGAGCATTCCA
>VWPV01023141.1:0-60999 GCA_013389885.1 Geococcyx californianus | reverse complement strand
CTGTCAAGGTCCCTCTGTAGGGCCCTCCTACCTTCTAGCAGATCGACACTCCCTCCCAGCTTAGTGTCATATGCGAACTTGCTGATGAAGGACTCGATCCCCTCATCCAGATCATCAATAAAGATATTAAACAGGACCGGGCCCAGCACCGAACCCTGGGGGACACCACTAGTGACCGGCTGCCAGCTGGATGGGACACCATTCACTACCAGCCTTTGGGCGCGGCCATCCAACCAATTCCTAACCCAGCACAGAACATTTCCTTCCACGCAGTTCTTTTCTTGGTTCTTATGTAATGCTGTGGCCAAGAAAGCTTTTCACTAAAGGAAATAATTTAGGTTTCCACTAGAGGAATGTTCTCACTTTCCTGTCCATGCTGTTTGTGATTTTGTTTTCTAGGAAGGAATGAAAGTCCCAATGTAGAGTTGGCAAGAGACATATACATGAGTATGGGCAAACTGCTGCTTCAGATCACTTGTCACTGAGCCAACAAGCAGAATTACATAGTATCTTAATTCTTAGGCCTTTTGTGGAAGGCAAATAATAGGAATATAAGGTCTGGTTTGGGAAGCCCAATCATTAACATCATTGGTTTCACTAACATCCAGCCCATAATGGCAGAAATACAGATGTTTCATTTATTCAGAGCTTCATCACAGTTATTCTATCAGTCTGCTCCACACCAAATAACAAAAAACTTGACTGATTAGTAATTTTTTTTCTGATAAGTGGACACTGATGAACATGATGTTTCTGAATGGGTAAGGAAGCTTATGTACCACTGTAGCTGCCAGCTTCTTACAGACCCATGGGAAAGCACTGTTTTTCTTATCCAGAAGCAGGAGTGAAACGTTGACTATCTTGCTTTTCCAGCACAATCCTGTTACACAAACTTATGTTTGTCTCTACCTCAAGAAAAAAAAAAAAATATTCACACTGGGAAGGAAGTCACTCTAAGAAAAGCATCTTAAGTTGGCTACTCAGTATTTCTGCTTCAGTGGTCTTAAAATGAGAAAGATATGAAAGATACAGTGGAAACTGTTGGTATAGCCATAGTTCTGCAGAATTGCTCTGTCTGTCAGCAGTCTGTCATACATTTCACCCAGCGGCTGTTTTTCCATGTTGCTATGACAATAGTAGGGAATTTAGTCCCACTTGTAGTGATCTGTTTGGAGCTTCAAAATGCTATTAGCTCTCTGATGGCATGGATCATAGGGATTGCAATGTTTTAAGGTGCCCAGACACTGAAATGTATCAACTTTAAGCTGTCTTCTGTAATAATCATTCCACAAGGTGTAGTGGAGAGTCTCAGGTGCAAACCCAAACTTTGCTGAAAAGCTAATGTATAGGAAATGGCCTTTGTGGTGATGATGTAACAGGCTGTGAAAGAGGTTAGAGTGTGTTTCCTAGTTGAAAGTAACGTGGGAGGATCTTGTTGAGGTGTAAATAATTCTATACAGAAAGCACAAAGGAAAGCGAGAATGAATATCCTTTTGCTCATCACAAGGATCTTCCAATATTCTTGAAGGCAAAGATGTAGCAGCTTTTCAGTTAATTCACAGTTTTCTTGAAGACAATATTTTACTTTTCCATAGTTAAGGATAAATGAGCAAGCACCTTCCCTGGAGAACTGACAGATCTTCAAGTTTAATTTGTGGCACTTGGTGAAGGATTAAAGTAATCTAATTAGATGGCCTCATTTAAATTTTTTAGTCACCTAAGATACTAAACAGATGTGAAAAGGGAATTATCCATAAAGTAACATAGTTAAATTACCAGCTTTCTTATTTAGCTTTTTTTTAGTCTGGAGAATTTCTTTACAAGACTGAGCTTTTTTGTTAGAGCTGGGATATTATAGTTTGGACTCGATCTCAAAGGTCTTTTCCAACCTTATACTGTGATACTGTGGTATCTTTTGATACATCTGCAGTGTGGTGCTTGTTGTGAATTAATTAATTGTGATTCTAAAGACCATTTTTATGTATGGAGTTAGTTTAGAATAAAAAGTGTACTTTATTGCATTTACTGTATGTATTTGACAGTTAACATGCTTGACATTTTATATTAAAGCATAATGATTTTTTCATTTGCAGAGTGTACAGCTACATGGTAGGCAAGTCTGGGGCTTTTGGGTGTAGGTACATGAGTGAGATGCTGTTAATGCTTAATAGCTGATCTTGGACATAATGTTTTTGAGGTAGATCTGACACTAGACAAGTAAATTCACATACAGGCATATGCTATACATAGAGTTAAATGGTTTGCTGTTGCTGGAGGCTGAGGGGAAATAATTGTGTGCTTCTTTGTAGCTTAGGTGAGGGTTATGTATTTGGTATGCAAGAATTGGCTTTATATTTAAAAATTCTGAATTTGTGTATTTCTAAATAAAAGTATGTTCTACTAATTGTAGGATGTGGATTCTGATAGTTTCTCTACTAGTTAGGAGGCCCTAAAAAGCCATGTCTCCGGTATGTTACTCTTTGTGTCTTTTTGATGGAGCTATGCTTCCGGAAGTACAGCTCTGGGGCAACCTAGTCATTTACAAAATGCTAAGGGTACTTCAGTGGATTTAATGCTTCTTTGATTTTATCTTAAGTGTGTCTTACTGAGGTCTTCCAGCTTGTGGAGTACCTAGCTTTAAGGTGATGCTTACTGTGGTTTTGCCATGTATTTTCTGTACCTTGAATAAGTATAATGTTATTTGTGTGTTGCTTCTCATCATGATTTAAAATTTTTCATGTTTTTTTCAGTCCTGTCAGCTGTGTAAAGTGAAACATGAATAATGCTTTCAGGAAAAAACATGAGTAACTGAAAGTCTATGTCTTTACTCCACTGTAAGACCAGCGGGTGGAACTAATGAAAAGATAAAATATAGGCTAGCATTATAGGCTAGCAAAAGCAAGATATCTTTTACAACCGTCTTGGAAAAAAACCAGAAACCTGGTCTTGCAAATACAAGAATAAAACTTGTCTCAAGAGGCAGCATTGAAACTTGGAGGCTTCTCAAGGCCTTATTGTCTGAATTGCAAATATTTAATAGTTGCATGTAGACAAGTTGTTCTTACTGTATAGACAGGGAAAACAGGCAAAGAATGTCATACTGTACTAAAGGATAATACAGACATAGTTGTCCAAATAGTAGAATGGCTATGTAGATGAGTGTGGAGGAATCAAAAAGTAATAATCGAAGCAAGGAGGTAGGAATTCTCAAGGCTATTATATGTCTATAAAGCAGATACGGCTTTATAAAGTAAGTGCGATATGAAATTGACCGAAATAATGTTACTGTAATCTAAGATACAACATATAATCATTCCAGGCTGTAGTGATGTTCCTGTATTCCCAGTCAGGTGAATGGGAGCTAATTTAAGGTAGAAGGAAATGCACGAATGCTATAATTATCTCTTTATGCCATACTTCTGTAGATAGGGTTATGTGTTCATGTGTCACTGCTGTAAAACTTCTGAATTCAGTTACTAACAATGACATGCAACTGTTGCCCTGTACCTCAAGTCATCTACATGAATAAGATGATGAGCAAAATAGACTACAGTTACCATACAAAGACAAAAATGGCTTGGAATGATCATCTTGAATTGAAGATATCAGTAAGACCTGGGGAAAATAAGTGCTGTGGTAAAGGTGGATGAGTGACTATTTTGTGTCTCATAATCTAGACTTTGGGAAAGCTGAAAAAAATCATTAGAAAAAGCTTGTAATCAGATTTTATTGTAGTTTTGGCAGATGTACATTGCTGATCACATATTTGTGCATGTTCTATGTGGGAGTTTTTTCTGTACTCTTAAGTATGTAATTTAGTGGTTATAGCAGTTGAAAAAATGTTTGCTTGAAATAGGTAAATGGCAAAAAAATCTCAACCTCTTTTAAACCTTATTTTGTAGATTTCAAAAGGAAGAATAAGTTTATTTCAGTGAAAGTTTGGGGAGGGAGATGTGACCCGAGTCACACATTACTGCCAAATAGTGCTGGTGACAGGTATTTCTCTGGTGATTACAAAATTTGTGTGGGTTACTTTATATCATCATGGTATAGTTAGGCAAAGGAATGTATTAACTAAAGAGAGGCACATATATATGTAAAATATCCCTGTTTAATGTGTAGTCAATTCAAGTTTAATACATGTTCTTTTCTTTTCCCTAGATTCAAGCATCATTTAAGGATCATTGTACCCAATAGCTCATGGAAGAAAAAAATCAAATCAGGACATCATTGGTTTCCAGGCTGCCGAAATATGGAACGAAAACTGTAGGAGGCGTCTTGCAGCCTATGCCAAATGGGATGGCTGTTAGTCTAGCGGGGAATAATGGTGGCAGAAATTTTGGCAAGCACAATGGCACTGCTCGCGTGTCTTCCTTTTCTTTCAACTGGAAAAAATCAAATAAACATCAGCTTTATGATCAAAATGGGAGCGAGACCAACTCTAAACATAACTGTAATGAAAAAGTAATTGATTCTGAGAAGTATTCTCAGTCGCAAGGAGCATTGGATAATGATGTACTCAGGGTGGATTTGAACAGTACTGCTTTGGTTGCATCAAAAGCAGCAAACCAGACCAGTATGTTTATATCTTCTACTGAGGAATTAAACCCAAAGTCTTCACCTGGACTCACTAGTTCTGCAAAATTCACCAAAGGTACTCTGTCAGGAAGGACCTCATATTCAGGACTCAGTGCTCCGAAGTCACGATTGAATGAATTTTATGGAAGTAGGCCAGCGGTAGATTTGCAGAGACCTAGAGCTAATTCCATTGCCACAAGAAGAAGTTCAGGAGAAAGCCTGACACAATCTACAGATAATAGCAAGGCTTTTTCCTGTGAAAAAATGGTAAGATCACAAAGTTTTTCACATTCTGTTCAGAATTCATTCCTTCCCACTGCATCTTTAACCAGGTCGCATTCCTTTAATAAAGCTGTAGATCTTACAAAGCCTTATTGTCAAAATCTATCTGCAAGGACATCTCAGAGGTCAGCTTTGTCAAGAAATGTGCATCAGTTGGATGTACCCAATGGAAATGAACCTATAAAGTATGCATTTACCAGGCCCTACTCTGCTATGTCGTCATCTTGTTCAAAGAAGCCCACACTGTCAAATGGGTCTGGGCCATCGCCTTCTTTTGGATACAGATTAAGCCGCCCTTCTCTGCTGAAGCCTACCAGGCCACAGTTTGTTGGGAATACTGTTTTGGACAGCAGCAAAAGTACAACTCCTGACACATGTATCGTGGAGAAGTCTGAAACTTCAACAAATATTAATAGACCAATTGCAAAAAACAGTATTATAGAGAACACTGCTCAAAGAACAGAATCTGATGAGGGTCTGCATGAAAGTATGGGAAAACATGGGTCAAAAGTCATGTGTATGAGCAATGATGGAGATGAAATATCTATATCTTCTTTATCATCTTCTGAAAAAAATGATTTGAGTGAAGATCTCAGTGATGATTTCATAGATATAGAAGACCCAGAGAGAACTATACTAATACCGCAAAAGGAGAGCTGCTTGGAAGAATTAGAGCGTGGGAGCATAACCTCCATCGAGCCTTTCACTTCTCTCAAGGAAAGTGGATCATCTTGCTGTAATACTGATGATTGGCTTGACATAAACATGTCTGGTAAATACTTCGTTATATTCAGTTTGAAATTTCTAGTACTAAATAAAGAATTCCTTGTGAATTGTTTCAGATTGGAACTTGACTCTAGGCTGGCCTGTTTACTCTCTTACAGTGTTTTTTTTCCTGTGTGACGGTGCTCTTTCTCGGGCATGACTTTGGACAGGTCTTTTTTTTCAGGGTAATAATGATACCTCCTTTAAACCATGCTTGTGACGGGGTTGTGGGAGTCCTCGTATCCTTGCTTTGCTCTTCACTTCTGCAGACTGGTGATCTTTTAAGAAAGGCAGAGAAGAGCTATAACAGCTCCTGAGTAGTGGGAATGAGTGTAGGGTGTCTGATTAAATCAGTTACTTAGTAAATGTGAATGTCACTGCTTTTAGGAGAATGCTATGTTAATTCTTGAGAAATTAGTGGAAGACATAGGTGTTTTTAAAAGCCACATTTTCAAGTCTCTGATAGACTTCTCATAGGACACACTTGTGTTGAGAGAAATTATGCTTGAATGCTTAGAACACAAGGATCTCATTTTGTACCCACCTAATATGTTAAAACAGGTAGAGAAAATTCTAGAAAGTAGCATTCACAGTGAGTGAATTAGTGTGATGTGAAAGGCTAACCAAGATGTAGGCTGGAAGGCTTCTTAGTTGTAGCGCTGTACCAGCCTGAGTGAACAATGCTGTACAATGCTTTCAGATATTTTTGTTACAGTACAATTTCAGAAAAGTTAATGCAGAAATAATACACACCTTCATTTTTACTTTTGGTGTATTGGATTATTTTTGGAATCTTGACTGTTCTTGTTTTCTTTAAGCAGTGGATGACACCAGTGAAAGCACAAAGCATACTGCTGAGAATGTGATTTCGCCAGAGATGAATTACAGAGCTGGGTCCTCTTTTGAGCTTTCTCCATCTGACAGCTCTGATGGCACATATATGTGGGATGAAGAAGGGTTGGAACCTATTGGAAGTGTTCATCCATGTGGAAGTTACGAATCTTCAGAAATGAACAGCATAGTACGTATTTATATGCATAACTTGGATAGTTATGGTGTTGTGAGTTTATTGCTTATTTAGTATATTTTAAATACGGAATCAATGTATTCTTTATTTCAATTGTTTCCTCTTGCCTTTGTTAAGGATGGCTTTTGAAACTTGTTGTTCGAATGTTCCTCTTAGTGGGAAGGTGACCTTGCGATTAGACTGTTTACATGCATTCTTTTCCTTATTCTTGTTAGGAAAGAACAAATCCTTATGAAATCTCATGGTAGTGCTCATGAAGAATAAAGGAATCAATTTCTGCAAGTGATATGTTAAATATCTTCTACCAGTCTCTAAACCTAGGAATGCAAAAGTGAGAAAATAGCTATTGCCTCTCTCGCTACTTTGTCTCAATTCTAAGATGTATATCTATAGGACTTTTTTAAACTCAAGTTTATTTTGATTTCTCAGTTTGTTCAAGCATAGAATCTTTAAGACCAATACCTGCCTGTAACTTCCTGTAGCAGGACTCTTTGTTTCAAATGCAATACAAAAGATGCAGAAAACCCTTTTATTGCTAAACTTACAAACACAAGAAACATCATTCAGTCTGAAGAATGGATGGAGAGTTGTTGCAGTGCTGTGCCCCTCCAGCTGAGGTCAGATTTTGGTTGGAGTGAGGAAAATACTGTCTGTCTGTCCTTTGTGAATTTGTTGTTCATATTGCTTTATAGAGTCATAGAATGCTTTGGTTTAGAAGGGACCTTTACAGGTCATCAAGACCAACCCCCCTGTAGAAGCAGGACATCATCAACTTCATCAGGTTGCTCAGAGCCCCATCCACCCTGACTTTGAACACTTCCACGGCTGGGGCCACCTCTACCTCCCTGGGAAACCTGTTCCAGTGTTTCACCTCCCTCTTAAAAAAAATTCTTCCTTATATCCAGTGTAAATCTACCCTCACTTAGTTTAAAACCATTGCTCCTTGTCCTGTCACAACAGGCCTTGCTAAGTAGTCTGTCACCATATTTCCTGTAGACACTGCAGAAGAGACTATTGAAGTAAGCAACTCAGATTTATTTTATTAACATGATCAGAACAATCAACTTTTTAACAAAAAGAGTTGGGTATAATCGATGTGTCATGTTTCGTATGTTTCAGATGTGGTAGATACTACCAGCAATGCCGATTTGCTAACGTAGATACCGGTTTCAGACTTAGACAGGGATTGTGGTGCCTGATCAGACTTTGATTTGCCTTTTTAATAGGGTTGTCTGCTGTAGCTCAAGAGCAGAATAGCAGAGATTTCCCCTGAAAATGGGGCATGGTTATGTGATTATTTTTTCTGTTTAACTATACAAATTCCTGATATATTTTCAGCTGCTTGTGGTATTGTTTGTGTCTGTCTTAAATTGTGATGTTGGGATGTAGCACTTAAGAGTTTGTGGTCAACTTGGAAAAGCAGTTTCACTTTTCCAGTATGAGCTTCATAGCTTTATTGATGTTAGTTAAGTTTAGACCACTGCAAAAACCAGCACCCTTTTCTCCAGAAACATACATGGAAAACTTTTAAACCTTGTCCTTGATAAATTTTAAATATGGATATTTTTGATACATACATAGTTCATCAAACACAAGACCCTAATTTCCCATGTTTTTAAAGTGCATGTCTGAGGTTTTGGTACATGTGTATGGACAGGTAATCACTCCATTTTCTGACTGACAGAAGCTGTTGTAAGTCCTGTGGAGCAGAGGCAAATCAAAAACTAATGGTATCTTTGTTCACTCTTTTGGTTTATTGCTTCTTTATTGAAAATAAATAGCATTTATGGAAGACTTATAAGTGGAAGGATGACCTTGAATAGGTTTTGAGGAAGTAGAGAAAGAAGGTTGTGAGACTTTGTTGAATCTAGAATGTCATGTGGGTTTTTTCTACCCATTTTGATTTTTATCCTGCTAGTGCTATTCAAGTATTACAGTGCTTACTGTACTATGAATTTTTATTTAATGGAGAGAAACATCAATAATGTATCTTACTTTTACAAGGAGGAAATGTATTTTCGATCAGCTTGGCTTTTGAGGGGCACTTTTAACTATGGAATGTTTAATTGCCGTAGGTGGTGTCTTTCGTATTTTTTTCCCTGTCCTTGTTGGTTTTGGTAGATAGCATGATATATTTAATTGTTGGTTTTGGCCTAAAGATTAAACACTAACACTAATAGTTTTCAATCTGAAGATTCAGAAGAATTTCTAATACACTTTTTAATTATTTCTGAGGAATTATATTCTTGAGTAGGTTGACATAAAGCTTTGTTCCGTGTTTACCCATGAATATAAAGATAGGTTGAAAATAGAACTGAAGGTGTTGAGAATAATTATTGTGATTAGTCAGCACATCACATACTTTGATTGCTGGGAGATATGTGATTGAATTATGTAGTTTCTGTTCTCTAGTGTGGTGAGAGTAAAAGCAGTTAATATCTGTGTGTCAAAATCCAATTGAAAACCAGATGTAAGGATTTTTGAGGGTTTGAGCTAATGCCAGCTTGACTGCCCCTTATAATAAATATTTCCAGGGAAATCTCCAAAGCAGGTAGATTCTGGAGTTTCTGCAGCATAGGCCTGGGGTAAATAGAAGCAATGTAGCTGAAAAACAGTTCAGGTGATTGGGTGGTGACTAATTGGCAGTGTTTTGTGCAAAATTCACCGTTCTTTGGTTTTAATCTTGCTGTTGTATTGTTAGTCTTTTAAGCTGTTATCAACAAATATTAAATGCTTTTCCTAACTTTTTCTATAGATGGCAGTGTAGTTTTTATTGGTTTATCTTGGATTAGATGCAATTTGACCATCTTGGAAAAGGCAACTCTTGCAGAGGAGATTTTAACTAGGCTTCTGGAATGGCAACCAGAATAGAAAGACAGTGGTAGGAGCTTGCTGGCTACTCAATCTTTCTGTTCCTTTATGAGAAGAAAAGCAGATATCTTTGCTCTTCTTAATAGATCTTGATTTTAATAATATGTGTGTGGAAATAAAATACATTTGATCTCTTAGGACAACCCTTCTTTTATTCAGTGAGCCGACAGCTAT
This sequence comes from Geococcyx californianus, assembly GCA_013389885.1. Taxonomy (NCBI): domain Eukaryota; kingdom Metazoa; phylum Chordata; class Aves; order Cuculiformes; family Neomorphidae; genus Geococcyx; species Geococcyx californianus. The sequence goes on along the minus strand of VWPV01023141.1, from coordinate 51,302 downwards.
GGAGAAAACGTGCAGTCTGGTGTTGGAGGTTTGAAAGTTAAACAAAACTAAATATAATGTCATGAGAAGATGCCATGGGGACTTAGATTTAAGTGGTCATACGGGGCTTTTTGAGACAGTGTCACAATGATAATGGTTTTATTTTTTTAATTTTGTAACAAACAAATTTATTCGACTACCCCTACTTTTGTTCCATTTCCTGCTTTGAAGGCAACAAACCAATTGATTAACATTCTAAGAATTTAACTCCCTTTGGGTTTTAACCATTCATTTCATTGGTATTTATACTCCTTTCAACAATTGCCTTTGCTACTAAGAACCAAATCACTGATGCTAGTTCCGTGAGAAGACTGATGCTTAGCAGAGCAGTTCTGATGACTCTGTAAATTAGCAACAAAGACAATATTTGTCTGTATGTATTCTTACTTAATGTTTAGTTCTACTGTTTGTTCATGTCCTGTGTTTTGGCTGCCTACTTTAACACTTACTGCTTCATGGCAGAAAGCTGCTCAACAATGCAAGGGAGAGCTTCCGTTTTATTTGGTTGGTTTTGCTTTCTTTTATTACACACTTTTGTCAGTTCTGTTGCTGGCATTAAGTCAGGGACTGAGGTAAGGTCTCTTTATTTCACTGTCAGAGTGAGTAGTTATAAATAAAGCTCACATTAAAATTATTTAAAAAGAAAAAAAGCCTTGCAGAGAAAATGAAGTGTTAGATTACAAAAAGGGGGAGAAAAACCACCAAACAACAAGCCTTAATGAGCATCTGCACATTTGCTGTGTCTCAGTTGGATTGTGATTGTAATCTAACCGTAATTAAACAAAAGCTTTACAGAGCCAAGGTCCGTAAAGAATTTTTAGTCCCAAGGATGAATTGTGTTTCATTGGAGGGGAGATTGTAATAGCCTTCTGCTTGCTTGTGTCTATTCAGCAGTGGAGAAGGTTAGGGTTCGCTCAGTTGAAGTCTAGTAGCTGCACATCTGAAGGACTGGATGTCTGATGTCCACAATCCTTGTAATAGCTGCTTAGGACTAAAGTCACTTCACTGCAGGGTGCAGGAGAAAAATGTGGGTTTTTTCCTTTTTCTTGGAATGAGAACTTGATCTACAGTTGAATATCTGTCTTGCCATACTTTGGCTTTCATTCATTTTTGTCTGTGATACTGTTCAATATACATAAGCAATTATAGTCTTGTTCTGGCATCCCTCATTTGCTTAACAGGTAGTGATGGACAACTTTTGCTGTAGCAAGGTTTAATCTGTTTTGTTTTCTCCTGTCCATTGTATTTGATAGACACATGGTTTAATATGTATTTGTTCTGAGTGAAGCTTTGTTTTTGCTAAGTCTGAGTTCTTATTTACATTACAAATAGGAGAGGTAATGAAGTTTAATGTTCTGAGAATATCACACTATATTTGAATTCTTTCTTTAATGCTTTCTAGAGAACAAGTTGTTGTGGCATGAGTATCTTTTTCTTTTAAAGCAATTTCATTTGGGGTCATAGGTTCAGACAGCAAACTTTCAGTGTTCTCTGCGTTAGTGGTTCATAAAAAGACCCTGTCTCAGACAGAAGAGATCGAGTCCTCTGACCCCTCTTTACTGTAGACTGTAGTAACAGTATGGAGGTTTGTGCTATATTAATTTTTACTGATGTGAATAAAGCCAGTATTTTGGATATATTCAGAGTGAGCATGACTGTAATTATAAGGATGCAGGATTATGAAATAGTTATTGAAATCTGGCTTTAAGAGACAGATGGGTTTTAGCTGTATTTCGGAGATTTTAATTGCTTTTGGGATGAAATCTGGAATGTATTGGAATTTATTGTTGTGTGGCCACAATTGTAGCCAAAGTGTGTAATAGTTACTACTTTCTTCCTAGGTAATTTTTGAGATCTGCTAAGATTTATTTTTTGGTTTGTTTTATTTTTTTCTCTTTACGTTTGAAACTTGGAAAATAGCAATCCTAAAGTAGTTTTTGAGACTGGGCAGAATGCTTTCTTGTTCAAGAGGCATAGATATTTAAATATGCTCTATTTAGAGAAAACAAACTTGCTGAAATAACATTTAGTTCAGTCACTAATTTCTTACAGTAATTTGGTTATTTTCAAGTAATTTAGGGCTATTTGCTCATTTTGAAGTGAATTATTAAAAGACTTTATTAGTAGGCTTTAAATTGCATGTTTGGTTTCTCAAATGACTAATCTCTCATGTGAATTCAGATTTTTAATGTGTTTTTCTAATACACTACTGTAAAGTGAAGTGTTCTAGGTATTGTCTTCTATTCATCTTCCTTGCTTTAGCTGCATGTTCTCTTCTACAGGCTAATGCCAAAGCCATCATTCTTGTTCTGAGAAGCTGGGCTTCTGAAATTCTGAGCTGTTTTGTTAAAGCTGTAATAAAAATACAAGGGCAAGTAAGCTTAAGACAATGTAGAAGTATGGAATAAATAACACAACTATCCAGATATAGAAGGATTCGTTTTGAAGTAGTATTTGGGAGACTTTGAAGTGTGAATCCCTTAGAGGTTACCATTAGAGATATCTCTTGCCCAGTGTGGTTTTGGGTTTTTTTTATGCAACTATGTTAATACTAGGATAGAATTGCAGAAATTATTATGGAAGCAGTATGATGCTAATTCTAGACAGTTAGTTATTGAGTCTCTATTTGTCTGACAGTGCTGTGTGATAGCCATTGGAAGCATTTTTGGCAAAAAGTCTTCCTGAATTAAAAGCAATATTTACAGACTTAAAGACAGTTTTTAGTACACTGAAAGTATGTTGCATTTTTCAGAAGTCTTTCTTAGGAAGCAATGGTTGATTTATTGAGGCATTAGGTGCAGAGTATTCAGAAGCTCTGTGCTTTGTTTTCATCTGTTTAAAAGGGTGTAGTGAAATTAAGTATCTTTTCTAAATATAGACATTTCTAGTTTTGCTACAACTTTCTAAAAAGAGCAGCCTTGAAATGAGCCCTTCAGGTGCAAGCTAGTTACAAGAAGCGCATGTAAAAAGCAGTTTCCATCTAATGAGTTAGTTGAAATTTGATTCTCTGTTCTGATTTCCTTGAAGTATCATACTATTTTTAAGATGTTGAAGGTAAATCTAAAAAAAAGCTAAAAAACCTGTTTTGATGTAAAATTTGCATTCTCATATAGAAGAATATATAAAAACATATAAATATTGAAAGAAAGATGCTTGAAATTATCTAGGGTTTTGTGGTATCTGTATGTCAGCCATTACTGAAAATCTTGAATTTCCAACAACTCAATCTTTTTTCTCCCTATTCTTGTATTTGCTTTTTACCCATTAGCAGATACATTCCAGTCAGGAAAGACTTGCACCAGGAAAGACTTGCACACCATTTTGCTTTCTCTTTTCTTTCTTTTTTTTTTTTTTTTTCCTCCAATGAGAGACAGAATCAACTGAGCATTTTTGTTCTCCGATAGGTTAAATGTACTTGCTATCAGTATAAAAACCAACTCAAAGATGTATGAGTGAAGAGACCCCAGCTGCTCTCTGCCACACTTTGTGACCCTCACAGAGTCTTTGGTGTCTGTCTTTGTCTGTTTTTAGAATAACTGGTGAATTAGAAATGAATAGTAATACTTGCTGTTTTCATCAGAAGTTATTATGTTATTTGTCCCTTGTGCTCAAATTGAGATTACTCAAGAGGAAGAATTTCTTAAGATTTATTCCCAGTGTGACACAGCTTTGATGTAAGAAGTGCAGAAATGTGCTGAAATGGCCTCTTCCCAGACCCTATCCTGTCTCTTTTCCACAAATGTGGAGTTGGAGGGCTTTCATATCCTCACTTAATAAAAAAATAAAAATAACTTGATTATGCCTAAAAAGCTATATTTGGAAAACCTTAAGACTGCTTGTTTCTGATTTCAAAGCCTCAAAAGTCTGTGTTATTTTTTTGTATTTAGTGTCCATTATGAACACTGTGGACATGTTAAATGGGTGGGAGAGCATCCTTGTTAAACATGTCTACAGTTAAGCTTCTAATAGAACACTATGCAAATGCTATGTAAAACTGTCTGTATTATTACTTGTCTTAATACAGAACTGAGACTATAACCTGCTGTTAGTGGGGTTCCTCAAATGTTCCTTTGGCAGGTTCTGGGTAGACAGTTTTCTGCTCATGGGGAGGGAAAGGAAATGTCATAGAAATAAGTACGATGCTTTCAAAGGTTCTGTATTCAGAGTGAAAACAGCCACCTGTTGCCCTCCCACCCTGGCTCTGATGTTCAGCTTCAGAGTTCAACTATCGCAGCAATGGGAGGTAGTGGGCAATGGAATTACTTAATAAGATGGTGCTTCTGTTTGTCTTGTGTGATGTACTTGTCCCTGCTGTTAAATAGTAAGAGGCTATAGGGCTCTATTACAGTGCACAAACCTCTTGTGATGTTAGCTTGAGAGGTGTGACATTTTCTGAACAGACTTCTATGGCAAACTACCTTTTTTCCTTTTCGATAAAAAAGCATATATACCCTTGAGAGCTGCTTGATTCACAACTGGCATAGTAAGTCTTTTCATGCTGTTTTGGCTCTTAAAAGTCAAGTAAGGCAACTTTACTTATACTCCTGTTTGATTTGTGTTAGCCGTTAATGGTAGCCTTGAGTCTGTATGGAAGAGAGAGGGAGAGAGAGCTGCAGCTGTTGTGTGAAATGTGAGAGTAAATACTGGTAAAAATTAGCGCTTTGATTTCATAAGCTTGTAAGTGACTTTTCTTGCATGAGTTGGTATCTGTGTAGCCAATGTTGTGTTTTAATGTGAGTTCAGAGCTATTCGGTTTCAATTTTTTTTCTTTATTCTACCAGCTTTTCAGTAACAAAAGGACTTAAGAATTACTCATGTGCTTCATCTATGCTATATTGCTGAATTTGTCTAATTTTTTCCTTACTCCTAGGAAATCTTCAAGCCGTATTGAGCAGGTAAACACATGCCCAAAGGAGACAGTAGTCTTAAATACTTAACCAGTATGAACAAGAAAAGCAGTTTTAACTATGAAAAAAAAAATAAATTGAGATTTACATTGAACCCATCTAACTGGGTTTCTGGACACTTTACGGATAGCTGGATCAAGACACCTAGTTTGGCACAGTTTCCTCTTACTTACCTTTTTGCCTAAATTGGTGACCTAATAGGAACATCAGTGTTCAATCTCTTTCCACATATTTTTTTTGTTGCAAAGCATCAGAGATTTAGGGTAAGGGCAATGCCTTATGTATTGGGGTCAATTGATTTTGTACTACGCAGCTTTGGTCCCTCAGGATGAAATGTGTGCACCCAATTTCAGTTGTACTGTCCTCACAGTTTTTAAATCAGGCACACGCTTTAACTTTTCTTTTCAGGAACGCTTAACTTTGTGTTCAGGCAACACTGATACCAGTTGCAGTCTGATACTACCTTATAACTGATTGTTACATTTCTGGTCTCAAGGAGAATGACAAAGTGCCATTTTTCCATATATAACGTGGGCCTGAGTAACCAGTGTTTCAGTGTTTTTCTGTTTTAAGTTCCCACTGTTGAAATGTTTCAGGATAAACATAGAATATACAGCAACAGCACAAGAATGTGGCAGGGCATGATTTCCTGTGTTGGTAAGAGCTCATTTAGAGGCTGGTCAAAATGAAATTATTCAAAAATAATTAGAAAGTATTTAAAAGTTGTTTAGCTGACTCTAAGAATAGAATGTGTTAATGCTGTGTAAAAAGTTGTATTCAGATTAAGCCAAAACTTTAGGGTATAACAGACTTATTACACAGGAAACATAACTGATGTGGTAGTAGCCCTACCCATGGTGTTCCTTGGAATTCATAGAATCATAGAATGGTTTGGGTTGGAAGGGACCTTTTAAGGTCATCCGGTTCCACCGCCCTGCTATGGGCAGGGACACCTTCCCTTGAATGATATTGCTCAAAGCCTCGTCCAGCCTGGTCTTGAACACCTCCAGGGATAGGGCTTCTCTGGGCAACCTGTGCTATTGCCCCACCATCCTCACAGTAAAAAATTTGCTTTTTCACCTGAGAGTTATTAGAAGCGTTCCTATTTTCCTTTAAGCCACATCTCACACCACTAATACAAGTGCAAGTGAGGGGAGTGAGAGTTTCTCACAGTTCTTTTTGCCATTTAAGAGCTTCCTTAGCAATTGTGTTTTGCCTTGTATTGTAAAATGCTTCATTATTTGCAGGTAAACTGGAAAAATAATGCTGAACTTAGGATATCTTTTCTGAAAACAGACTGGAAGTGATAAATAGAAAGGACTGTTTTTCTTCAGCCTCCGCTACTTCTGTTTCTATTTCTGTTTACTGCTAATGGCTTTCTACTGTTGTGCACTACAATTAAAAAACCCCAAACAAACAAAACCAAAAATCAAACTATAAAAATTTTGTGGGAATTCTGCAGGAAGATAGGTGGAATGCTTCTCCCTGCCCTGTTCAGTTCCTCAGTTGTGGGTTGGTTGCCGGAGGCTAGATGGCAGTCAAGGATTGCTGTCTGTGGCTATGGGATGATGCCTGCTTGGGAAGTGCTGCTTTTGAATTGGAAAAGTCTCAACAGAATGGTTAGCATCTTTGGGTTTGTGGTTTTTTTTGTTTTTTTTTTTTTCTTCCTATTCCTTCATGCTTCTGACATCTACTTTTGTTTATAAAAAAAAAGTATTAAACAGTGAGCATAGCTCAGAGGCTACAGGAAAGCTGGGGAAGAGCTCATTATCAGGGAGTGCAGTGATAGGACAAGGGGTAACAGTCTTAAGCTGAAAGAGGGGAGGTTTAGATTAGATGTTAGAAAGGATAATTTTTTTTCCCCCCCTCCCCCCTATAAGGTTGGTGAGGCTCTGGCCAGAGAGGTCATCCAGAGAAGTTGTGGCTGCCTCATCCCAGGAAGTGTTCAAGGCCAGGTAGGATAAGGCTTTGAGCAGCTGGATCCAGTGGAAAGTATTCCTTCCCATGGCAGGGGGGTTGGGACTGGATCATCTTTGAGGTCCCTTCCAACCCAAATCATTCTATGATTGATTGATGTTTCTTGAGCTATAGCAGGTGATAATTAACCTAATAGATATTTCCTGTCTACTTTCAGTAAACCTAGATAGAACATGCTATGCTTCTCTAAAAACGTTTTCAAGAATAATGACTCTTTAAGACCACTGGCTATTAGGTAAACAAAGCATCTTGGATGTTCAGAACAAAGTTCTTGTTGCATTTGTCATCACTTCAGCCCTTGTCTACAGAGCATTAACAGAATGGTGAAATACCTGTTTGGAGGTTTGACTTAATTATCGATGATGTGCATCATGGCTGTACCTTCCTATTTAGACAAAACAAAAGCTTATAGACCAGGTTTAGTTTGGGAGTAGGTGTGTTTGCTCTAAGGAAACATACAGAGATCTCTCAAAACTAGTTGGAAAGCAACTTATATTTTGTGATGTTTCTGTTGTCCAGAACAAGCATCATGTGAATTAACTTCTATTTGATGTTCTTGTAATCTTCATGCACTTTTCTGTACTTTTCCCCAGTAAATCCCGGTAGCAAGGTGTCTTGGAGCTGACAGACATGTTCAGCTCCGTCTTTGCTGCTTTGTATAGTAATAGGACTTTGCTTTGCAGTTGGGTTGCTGAGATGTGTATCATGTTTTTCTTAACTTCAGAAATTAAGTATGAGAAGCTTTGCTTATTCTGTAATGGTTAAGCCTGTTGGGCTTGAGGAAATTTTTGACAGAAGGTACAGTGTCTATTCAGGTATCTTGACATTTTTGTGAATAACATTCTCAAAGAGCTTTGCCTTTTTGATAAGTGATAGGATGGCAAAAATGTGTTTGCAATAAAAAAAAACAAACCAAAACAAACCCTAGTGGTGCAATAGCCAACAGAAGCCTCTTCAAAAGGGTCCTGTTGCGAGTAAGAAGGGTGTGTTGGATGGTCCCTTCCTACAAGGATTTTCTGTCTGTTTGATGGAAAGTGTGAAGACTCCCCCTGCTGGGTGAATCAGCTGAAGAGCTGGCTTGAAACTGTTAGGTATTTGGAGCCTTAACCATTGGACTAGAAACTCAGCTTTCTATTCCAGTGTCAATCCTTATATCTTTTGTTTCAGGAGAAATTTTTTCCCCCCCCCAAAAGGGCTTACTTTGATTAGTCTTTTCTCCTGTGTGGTATTAATCAAAATCAGTATTATGAAATTTGTATTAATATATTTATTGCCATAGCATCATAGTCAGGTTAAACATAGTGTGGCTTCATTGTTGTGTTAACAGGGAAACCAAACATTTTATTTAAGTAGTCTTCAATAGAAGAGAAAGAACGAAGGTGACATTTAACCAGGATGTTTGACTATTTCTTCTTTTTGTGGAATGTCTCAAGAACGTGTATGCTTTAAACTGTTTAGTGACTTTGACAACTACTTTTCTAAGTTTATGAAGTAGTATGTTGTAATACTGGTAATACAGAGATGGTTATTTTTCTAAGACTTGGGGGTTTTTAAATTAAAAATTATATTTTTAAAATGTCATATTATAGTAATTATCTTCATAAGTCTTTAATATATTTTAGAGATGCTGATAGAATTCAATTTAGAGGACTTATTTATGCTTATCTATCTATCTATATTGTTTTTAAGATTACTTAAATGTAACTTTTTAAGCCACTTATTAAATTGTTCTGATATGTTAATTATTTCTTAAGTAGCTTCTAAGTTTGTTATCCATGCCCCAGTTTGGCCCAGGCTGGGTTATCAGTTGCAAGAGAATTGTCTGAGAGATTTAAATGTCAAGCTGTCTTCTAATATGTGTCTGAGATCTTGTTAACATAAAAACAGAAGTAGAAATCTTATGTGGACAAATGACTTTGCTTCATATTCCAGCCATTTCTGAGAAACTGTTTACTCCTCTACTGAAATGAACTTGAGGCAGATGTAGAAAAACTGACCCTAAAGTTTGGTGATGAAGACTAACAATGTTCAAAAATTAGTAAAGCATCTAAACCTAATGGAAGTAATAAAAATAACCCTAATTTCATAGTGGTCATTACTCATACTTGCTGTGATACACTTTCCTCAAAGGGAATATAGCTTGATATTGTGAGAAAAACAAACTGCAAGTCTTAATTCTGGCTCTAACCTATTTATGGTTTGTTTGTACAAAGAGATAAAGGATAACTAAATAAATGCAATATGCTATAAAGTGCTGTCATATGGCACAGTGACCTGTAATTGCTGTTGTGTGGTTTAAGTAAACAACTTCAGAAAATATTTATTGTAAATAGTGTAGCATGTTTACCTATCATAACACCAACCAGATTTAGCAGTAAAGTTTTTACTAAGTCAAATTACCTTCAATGTCAGTTAAAGCTTCTATAAATACATTATCAGTAACCTAGGAAAGTACATGAATACTAACATCAAAACTGGGTGTGGCAGAAAGGCATTTAAATACTGATGCTGTTGATGACACAATCCCTTGCTGACAAATTTTGAGCTTGTAGACATGCTTTCTGTAGTATAATTTCTTCCCCCAAAATGTTGGTATCAATTCTTTATTTTTGTTGTTTTAAGGAGCTGTAGTCTTTCTTATTAGATTTATGTATGTGCATTGCCTGTAAAGTTTTGCTTGAGCATGAAAGTAGAAGAGCAAAGAAATTGTTCATGTGTGCTTAAAGTCAGGATGAGCAAATAAAAACAAAAAATTGTATGCATATTCAATTTAAGTAATCCCTATGGAATACTTAAGTGCATGTGGGCTTTTACTTCCATCTTCACTGACTACAGGAGCACATGATTATTATTGAAAGCAAGACCCAATTCACTGAATTGGTAACAAAAATTGTTTTTTTCCTTTAACGTCCTACTTAGTATAGGTAGAACAAATGAGTGAGGTCTGAGATCTTGGATTGTGGAAAAAGGGAAATATTGTTCTTAATATTCACCAACAGCTCCTGCCTACCTCAGTGCAATTGCTTTCCAAGCAAGGTAGTGTAACTTGAGTGAAAAGGGTACTGAATGGATAGTTGGAACTCAGACTCTGAATTCCGTGAACTCTCTGAAATGATTGGGTTGAAGTCTGCTTATCTGGAACTGCTTTCTATTTCTTCACTAAGTCCAGTGCCTAACTTCTTCCTAGTATTGGTGTAGTTTTTTTTTAATTCCAGCATAATATACACCGTGTCATAAGTCTTCACTGGTCTGCATCTTTTGTGTTTAATAAAGAGGAAATTGACATCTGTTCTTCTAATTTGGATGTATTTATACTTTTTTGAGCTGCACTGTCTACTTTGCTAAAGAAATGGGAAAGCTGAGAGTGGGGCCTGTTGCCTAGGTGTAACTCCAAGCTAAATTGAATTTAGGTTAGTGGACTGAAAAATTGTGCCTTTCAAGTGAAAGAGTGAGCTTGTGATGTTGTTTAGCATGAGGAATTTATAGAAACTGAACTTTTTGAAAAGAAAATTTTGCTATTGCAGTTCACTATGACAGACATGAACTTTAAACTTCTTTAGCTTCAGCAAAGGCAGCTGCTCTGTGGTACCTCAGCCTTCAAAGAGCTGGTCTTAAGAACTTTAAACATTATACTTGAAAAAGGGATTCTGAACCTGAGGGCAATCACTGCAGAAGGAATTTACATAACATTGAAGTAAGCTTGCTAAATATGGTGGAATCGCTTACCAGCCTTAGCCTTGCCTCTCTATTTAGTCTTTCCATATGCAGGACGAGTGTTCCTTGCTGTCTGCTTCTCAGCTTACTCAATTTTTAGACCAGTAGTCACATCATCTGTCTCTCACTTAATGCTTTTCCTGTTCTATTGCAGTAAGAGAACAGAGCACTGCTGCCTGTGTTAAGCTGAAAAATTGCTGGAGGGAGAGGCTGGGACAGCATTGTAGTGTGACTGGAGATTTCAGTCCTAAGCATAATCTTTTTTTGGTTGTACCACCTTGAAATTCTAGTGCTAAATCATTTGTTTACCTTTTAATATGCCTCATTCTTTTCTACTATGCAATTAAAATGGGATTTTTCTTTTACTATAACTTTTAATAAGTGCTGAAGCAGGTAATTTTCTGTTGGATTGGAGCTGATGCACTATTGAAAGATTTTTATTTTCCATTCTGTTCAAATGCCTGGAATCACTTAATGATGATAATCACTGTCAAGCACACCTTATTAACAGTGTTACTGCCATGTAGTTAACTTCAGTTCATTATAGAGTAGTAAGAAAAACAATGCAAGACTGTAAATATAGGTCTTAAATATGCTAATGTGTTGGTGAAACCATGCTAATGTGTTGATGAAACTTGCATTTTGTTTATAGGTACTTCCAGATGACATTTACTTTTATACTTTATTTCCCAATGCTTGGGATACTCAAAGTGAATTCACAGATGACCTAGCTGTTACAAAGACTTCATATTCGCGGTGATATTTTTCCAGTGTGGAGTTGCCTCAGCGTGGTGCAGCGATGTGTAATTAGGGACATTTAATGAAATGTGCTATTGACGGAAAAGTACGTTTGGCATCTCAAATGCTGACCTTCCCTGACAGACAAGTGGCTTATCTAGATTTATTCATTAATACTCTGACATACTATGTTTTTATATTGTCCTTTTTAATGCTTTTGCAGAGCAATGCCAAATGTTTTCAACTTCCTTATATGTTTGTGGCCACTGTTTGTAATTTGTTATGCTTGTTAAGATTCCCACAGTAGAAGAAAATAATACTTGTTCATACTAATTTGGAGGATCAAAGCGTGGCATAGAAACAATTTATCAAGTAACAAATCTACAGTTTGCAGACACACCTATTGTTTGCAGAATTGTTTTGAAAAATACATTAGTTGAAAATCTTCTGATTTCAGGAAAAATGTAAATTAATCTGAACAGAAAGCAAATACATACAGCAAATTTGTTTTCCCAAATGTTAATGCACATTTCTTTTAAATGGCTTCCATTTCTCTGAAGTTTTCCCATACTTGTTTTTATTATTGGCAGTGTCCTGATATCTAGGGTTTTCTGGCTTTTTTTCCTGAGAATGCTTTGAATACTATATGCAAAAAAAATAATTCAAGTAGGACTTAGAACCACCTCTTTATTAAATTTCAGTCTCAGTTATTCCATCATTACTTTATTGGTCATGTTTTACTAAGTACGTTAACTATTTTCATTTCCTTCACCCTCTTAGGTCAATAGATAACTTTCCCTGCAGAAATGCTGAATGTTTAATAGTTTATGTTGGAAAAAAAATCTGTGATAGGTGAACCTAACAAATAGTAGCCAGTAAAGGGATGGCTTTACAAGTGAATATTGTTTCGCAGAGTATCAATAATCTGTATGCAAGTATCCAATTAAGTATTTATGGATTACTTTATTATCCAGTGAGAAATAATTAGTAAAACACTGTTTTTTGCTTCATACTTGGTAAACAGTTTTTTACTTTCCTTCGAATAATGATGTTTAACAGAGCCTGAGTTCTTTCATCGAGTGTTTTGATCAAAGATGAACTTTGATCAACTTTGTTGCCTGGTGTGGCTTTTCAGTAGAGGGGTGCTTGCAACATCTGACTACCCAATAAGCTGAATATTTTACAGCCTTAGCCTCTTGAGCTTTTCCTGTGGTTTATATTCTTAGAAGAAGAAAGGATGGTTTCTGTCTCCTTAAAACTGAGTTGACTTGTCCATTCCACAGGGTTTTTTTAATATACCTGATGTTATATATAATATGCATAATTCCATTTAGTACTGGTGCTGTATTGCATTTTTCTTCTACCATTAGCATACTTGTGCAACATGAACAATTGTTCATAAACCATGATCTTAATGACAAAAGGCAGCAGATCTCGGTGCTGATAGTAGTTGGCCCAAAAAGCCAAAGATAACATAGGTTCTTCCCTCTTCCTTTCAATGATATTATTAACTTCTGAAGAGAAAGCTAAAATTAACGTATTTAACAACTTTCCATAAAGTTGTTTTTAAATCCTAAGTGAGTGAAGTAGTTTAGTTTTAAAACGTTTCTAATTGAGGAGCGGGTGGAGTATTAATAAATAGAAAAATCTTTGGACAATTACATAGGCATCAGGCAGAAAACCACTTTGGTCCATCTTCGTTTCAACTAGCACTGTTATCGTATCGTATTAGTAGTGGTGTGATGATTACTCTTTGAATAGGTGACTAAGGTTGAATGTGACCTCTGAATAGTGAAGGCTGCTGACAGCATTGACTATGTAAACAATACAAGTGGAAAAAAGCTTTGAAATGAGCTTTTTTGTGGCAATAAGTAAATGAAGTATCATTACAACAGCTGTATCGTCTTTTTTTTCTTGCAGGATATCTTGAATAATCTCGATTCATGTGATCTTGAAGATGATGACCTCATGCTTGATGTGGACCTGCCTGAGGACCCACCTCATGACAAAGGTTAGGAAAATCAACAAAGCAATCTAATAGGGAAACTGCATTATGGAATTAAGTGTTTTGGGATGTGTTCTGACTTCTGCTTTAATTACCTGATGCACTCTTCAATTGTTTTTTCTTTGAGTAACAGATTTCTTTTCTGTAATGCAGGAAGTGTGATGTGATATATACAGACTAGAATGAACTAGGTAAGGCAAACTGTTGCCACACTTTGTCAAATTCCTGGCCTGGAAGAGTTTGAGGCATTTACTTTTGGCCAGTTTTGACCTACTTATAAGCATTGTAACTGGTGTTGGTTTTACCTCTCTATTTGATGGGGGCTAATACATCTTGCAATGAACAGAAACATTGGTTGTGGAGCCCTGTAGTTCTTCACCCTGTGCAAACGGACACTGAAAGAAAAAGGCTTTGTTTGGCATGCTGTTTAGCTGCCTGTGGAATATGGGGCAAATTCAGTTACTTTGAGAGTCCCTTTGAGGTCTTTGGGTCAAGTCTCCTGCATGTATGTTAGATAAGAAGCCAAATGAGCGGTAAATAAATATATAGTCTTCCATCTACCACAGGGGTGGCACATAATGTTTTAACAGTGTGCACAAATGACGTGCAGTACTTAATCCTTTAAATCTCAGAGTAAGTTTTCCAGAGTACTTGTGTGAAAGGCCCTTATTAAAAATAGTGCTGATAGTCAACTTTTCAGCCCGGATAGGTGTACCTTTTTTTTCTTTTCCAGAATAGATAACAGTCCAAGCATTGGTGATTTATTACAGTACTACTGCTTATGCACATAAGCTTTCTTTCAGTAGTTGTAATTCTAATCCTGTTTGGCAAAAATAAGGAACAATTTTAAAGCATAGATCAATTTATGGTAAGTTTCCTTGTTTGTAAAATGTGTCCTGCATCTGCATCAGTAATTTCATTCCAAATTATTAATTCAAAAGCTGTTGAGTAAATGCATCTTGAACAAAGATGTTTAACACAAAAATTAAAAAGTTAATGTTTACCATTTAATCTTAGACACAAATGAAATTATTTTTACTGTACTGCTTTCTTAATTGAATTGATACAGTAAACTCAAACCTACTTACGCTTCTACAGTTGAGTATCAATACTCCTCATGTAGGTGGAATATGCTTTGTCACTCTGAGAATCTGCTGTGTAAGCTGCTGTTTCAAGAGGAGAGACTGGCTGTTTGAGATCAATATTAGCTAATTGCTATTATATTTGCCTCTTTTAAAAAAAAAAAAAATAGGTTTCCCTATAAAATTTATGTGGCATAAAGTGGATGTCTCTGCTATAATTGCTTCTTACCTTGAAAACACTGAATTTTTTGCAAAGAGTCTGAGAAGAAGAATTGAAGTCACCTCTGGGCTTTCCCTTAAGGAAACATGACTGCCTGAGAAAGCAAAACCTGTTCTTTGTTAATATTCATGTGTCTTTATGGAGTGTCTTGATTTCATTTTCCAAAGCTGAAAATCATCATGATAAAATTACTTAAACTTATTGAGGGCTTATTTTGAGTAGACCCACTTCAGTTTTCATTTTATGAGCTGTAGAAAGGATGTTTATTGAGGGAGGAATCTTCTGTTACTTTAGGTAAACAAGCTTTTCTTACCCAATTTTTTTGGTTATTGTAGTAGGTGACAAATGTTAAATAGTAAATCTGAGTCTTTAATAACAACATTTAACAGCACGTTTTTGCCAATGCTTTTTTCACAATTGTGCGTGACCTCATTGGTGTCAGCCTCTTAAGGCTTTCCAGGTCTACAGAAACTCTCCTTGTTTCATTCTGGAGTCTGGGAAGCTGCTAGGACGCTATTTATAGAAGCAGTTCTAGCTCAACAAGTATGCAGTGAGTGAGGATGGCAGTTTTAAATCACAGGGTAAAACTGGGCTCATTTCCCAACAACACGCACGCTGGGAACTAAGCAGGAAGGCAGGCCTGTTTGAGTGTCTTATGCGCGGCTATGTCTGAGTAGGCAGCCGAGTAAAACAAAAGCTGTCTTGTGTAGAGTTTCTCTCCTAGCAAAGGACTGACAATGTGAGGAAAAACTCCTTGGGTAAGTGAAGGAGTAAGTGCTATGGCAGAAGAGCAGTTTAAGACTTTTTGCTGTGTCTGACTGCAGGGATAGTGGTTGTTCTGGCTTTGTTTCTAGTAGTTTACAAGCTGTTGCCAAATATAGCTTTTGTTCCCTTGAAGTTAGTGGAATCTGCTTTGCTTTGCCGAAGTTTTAAAGAGGTTATTTTATTTGCTTGTTTTAAATAATGCTTGTTGTCCTGATAAATAAAGATTGTGTCTCAAGTTGAAAACCCCAAAAAATGAACAGGATGAGATTTGTCTGTATTTTAAGTAATGAAACACTTGCATTTTGGAGTGAAGTGCTGGCCTTTACCTAAAATGTCGTCTTTCTGTGTGTTTGAAGTTTTTAAAGGCCTGAAGATACTGTCAGTAAGAGACAGGAAGATGTTACTTGTGGATTTCTTTTTTCTCCCCATAGTTCTGCCTCCTACTTGAAACCAGAAATAATATTAAGGCTGAATGTCTTAATTTCTGCTACAGGTTACTTTTAATTTTGTAACAAGTTTATATGCTATTAAAAATGTGACATCATTACAAGTCTGCTTGACAGTTCTAAAATGTGTACTTTTTTTGATTGGTTTTAAAAAAAAACCTCACAGATTTTTCCACTGCATCTGTTACCAGCACATAGGAAGTATTTTATTTACGAGGTCTTATGAATACATTTTTTGCGGTTTTTGACTTTGTGCTTTCTGTAGAGGAATGTGAAAACATGAGCCGTTATAATAGACAAGACAGAAATGCTAGGCAACATCAGGAAGGATTCTGGAAAAGAGAACCACAGCAGCGATGGAATACTCAGGATCACTATCATCTTGGCCGTACTGATCACTATATCCATGGTAAAAATGATTTGAACAGGTAAAAGACTTGTCTCTCTTCTCCCAAACAACTAAAATGCTGTGATGAGAAGCACTTAAGGGTGTCAAGTGATGTTGAATACAAAATGTTTTTGGAATACTTGTGTGGCTGTAAATAGCTTGTGTCAGTGGGAACCTCACTGAGATAATGATCTCCTTTAAAAACTTCTGTTTCTGTCAGTTTTTAATCCAAACACTTGTTACTTGGATTTATATGATATTATAAATGCTTGACTAAATTACCATATGTATTCAATGGGAAAATATTACACTGTCGTATTTGCAGTTTTTTATTGGACAGCTTTTTACTTATTAATGTTTTTAAATTAAAAGTAATCCTGCAGTTCTTAACAGGCTAGCTTGAACAAGTGCCTAGAAATCCTGATGAGCAAACTAATTTTAAGATTCTGTAGTTAGTATGCAAGAGATATGCAAGTGAGAAGGAAAGCCCAGCATTTAAGAGAAATAGCACTGAAGTTTTCTGACTTATTTATTTTCTACTGTATGTGAATAGATTTTTCTACTGTATGTTACACAACACTGTCTTGTTTAATAAATGCTTTATAGCTGCACTTGGTCATCACTGTGGTTAAATTTTATTATTATTTTTTTGTTTTAGGGGGTCAAGCTACCTAGAATCTCCTATGGGTCACTTTGAAAGCTATGGAGTGCCAAACTCTTACCAGGCTCCTAGGAAGCTAGTATGTTTACCAATGAATACTGTGATGCTTGAAATGAGTATTTGGAACATGCTGCAAGACTGCACAGCTGTAGAAACTCAGTTATTGCAACTGAAGAGATTATTGCAGCAGGTGAGCTGTTTGAGTGGGACAAAAGCAGTAAAATGTAATGGAGAGTGAGCCCAGGTGGGCTGATGTTCTGTTTGCCCTTTTTAGGCTATTGTCTTGTACTTTTATATATAAGTATAAAATGTGCACACTAATTCTATTTGAAATAGTACTTTTTCTGGTTTTTTCAGTGCTTTACTGAGTGGAAAAACTATTCAATATTGTTATTCTGCTTCCCTGAGGAAATAATGCTGAGTTAAAATAAAAATGAGTGGATGTGTAGACAAGCTTTTCTTGAAAGTCCTGAAAAACTGGGATTAAAACAATATTAAAAAATACTAAAATCAGTCCCATTGATCAGACTTGCGTTCAGCAAGTCCATGCTAAAAGCTTTTTCTTAAGACTTTGTGCTTATCATTCTTTTTATCTTCTCTGTGATTTGACAGGAAGCTTAGCAAATCCTGTTGGTCATCTCTATTGGAGGTGCTCACATGTAACCTTTCCAGTGTAGGAAATGACTGAATTGTCATAAGCTTTTAAGGAGCTTTTTCAGTTCACCTCATAACATGGCAGATTGTTGGACTTAGTAAACTGCTGGGTGGCTTGGCAGAAGTACGGCATTTCAGCTACAGAAATTCCTTTGCTACCTTACGAAGTCTGTGAGACTTTTGGAGGCATATACAGATTAACATTATCTGCATAATCTCTTTAATACTAGATGTACTGCTGTTTTGTTCCCATTACATTGTCCTGTTAGAATTTCGTGCCCTAAAAGATACTAACGAAACACAGCAAAAGAAAAAGCAGACCAACCTTGAGGCTAATTCAAGGCTATGACTACGCCTGTCAGAAATGTCAACCACTTGCTTCTTGTGGTAACAAAGAACACTGGAGATGTTTTTCCACTGACAAAATCAGAAATATAGTTGTAGCAAAAATAATGTAGTGTTAGAGGGGGAAGGTGTGTTCCTAGAACTGAGTCTGAGTAGTGGACTGCATCAACTGTGCCTCAAGCATACAATTAGTGCAGGAGACAACAGGGAACTTCTTATCCAGGATTTGAAGTGCCTTTAACACAAGGACAATTAAATAACTAGATGATTTGGGTGTGCATAGATCTGTGTTGAGGCGTACATGTTCTAGCCAAATAATATGTGGCTCTGCAAAATACTGTGTTTCAAATCCTGACCTAGTTTGTAATCGACTTTTCTAAAAGGTTACAGACCGCAAACTTGCCTCAAGTAGTTCAGTTTTATTTGAAGAAACTTCGCCTCACAGAAGAAACAGCTATTCCTAACAAGTAGATTCTTCAAATTCTACTGCTTCTTTTGCCAAAAGCTTCATCTTCTCATCCACCCTCTCTGCAGTAGTGTGTTTTGTTATAACAAGTAGTATTCTTACCTTCAAACCTTTTCAAGCTTGCTTCTCTGTGTTTCCCTGACTTTAACTGCCCCACTTTAACTTGGTGCATCCAGAACTGATCACTGGACTTGAGATTGTTTATTTTTGTCTCCTGTGTGTTTTCCAGCCTTCTAATAAAAAAATAATGTGGACTGAATTAACCTGGGAAAACTTTGCATCTTTGCTGCCTTTATTTACTAGAGAATTAGAATAAAACTTGTATGAAATAGTTTTCATTATTCTGTTAAACCTTTGCTGAAAATATTGAGCTTTATACTAACAGAAATGAATAAAAAATATTGCCGTTCTTTTTCTCTTACTGTAAAGAACAGAAATGTGATTTTGACAGTAAAAACATGAAATAAGCAGTCTAAACACTGAATGAAGACTTGATTTCATGCCACGTCACACGATGGGCCGCCTTATGCAAAATGCAAAGGAGCAAGATACCAAGTCCTTTTAAACACTAGCTTTAGTAAAGAAAGCAGTTCTTATCTCTTCTTCACCTGTATTACACATTTTGATGTATGTGTTACCTTTTTCCATTTATGACTCTTAGCAATATTTTGTATGGATAGGTAGAAACAAAACTGTAGTCAGGTCTTAAGCATGAGGTCTCACAGGAACAGTTATAGTAATGTAGTAAGATACAGTAATTAAATTCAATTTTATACAATTATCTCATCAGTTCTAGTGTGACTTAGGTTTATTATGTGCTGTGCTCTACAGTATACTTAGCAGATTCTTAGGGAAACTTAATGTGCTATATTGGATTCATTGCTGTGACTGTAGCTTATCTTGAATATCACAAGGAAATAGCTGCAGCAGCATGAGCTTGGTGTTATGTTCCCAGTTCTGCTTGGAAAAATAAGTAGTTATCTGAGTAGTCTAGTGTTTTCTGAACTGTGACCAGGATAACAATGCCAGCTGTAGACCTGCTCTCTGATTACAACTTGCATGCTTCCTTCTTCCTCTATTTTCACACAGTGAAATCAGGAAAAGGTGTCTGCTTCATCCAGAGGTTTTTTTTAAAATGTCCACTGTAGTAATAGCCTTCTCTGATTTTGCTGTAGTGTTACACTGGCTTATATGGACTAAAAAAATGAACATTCTTCATGCACTTAACACAGTTGTAATTATTTACAGGGAGATGTTGAACTACTGGTCAGTGTTATCACTTAAGTGGTTAACAGGAGCAGTAACTTTGCATTTTAAAAAGGAAATGGTTTGGAAGCCTGACTAGTAATAATTAACATCTAGATGTTAATGCTTCTTAAACATTGATTGAAATACTTCATTTGCATGATTAATAATAAGTTTTCTTCTCATCTTAAACTTTCCTCCTCAATTAGTTTCTTAAACTTGCTGGTCTAGATTGAAACCACAAAGTTAATGTGTTAGAATATGCTTATTTAAATAAGAATAGTCTTGTTTCTGGTGCCCTGGAGCCTTTGATCTAGGGAGGATTAACTATCCTCTGTAGTAACTCCCTCTCAAGACTGGCAGCAATGATTCATAACCACCCCAGCTTATCTCAGATAAGCACTTTGTGATGTTTTAAGCCGGACTGAAATGTGAAGCAGTTCGCAGAACTGGGATCTGCAAAGCCCTCTTTTGAGGGAGGCAAGTTTTACAAAAAGTTTTATTTCAAACTTAATTTTCACGAATGGAAAAGAAATCCTGTTTTTCAAATATAAGTCTTCATTGTAACATATCAGATATACTGCCCTATATGTGTGAAGAGGTATGAATGATTTGTTAAATGCACTGGCATCATTTTGCTGAGGCTTAAGTAAGTCTTGCGTACCTTTTGAATTACATGTTCATTGTGGGTTTTTTGCATCTGAGATCTGTCAGATGCTTACTTATCTTATAAGAAACCTGAAGACAAAGAAGCAGATTTAATTGATGTAATTCAAAGGTTTGTGTTGTGTATAGAGTTGTATAAATTGTGCCTATGGTTTCTTAGCTGTGAAATAGTTCGCCTCAGGGACTCAACCATGCTTGAAAGAAACAGAACCAAGTAAGTCGTCAAACAATAGCAAATAAAATTGGTGATTTCTAAGTTGAAATGGGTAGTTAGCTGATGGACTGTCATTATAACAACATTTGACAGTGGACAAAGGAAACAGTATGGCATTGTTTGTAGTGATATTTGAATGCAACTACACTCAAAATGCCAGGTAGTCAACAGGGGAATAGCAAGTGCTTTAATAAACCTTGATAAACATTTGTTAAGCATTTTTCAGCTTCTTCATGAACTGTAGATGCTGGAATATTGAAAGAATTCTTAAGAGGAAATTAATTAGTATGCTATTAGTATTTTCTTTTTAAATTCTCCATGTTGAAAGGCAGCTTATGCTGTTAGGGAACCACAAGATAGTTGCTGAAAACACATTTGCTTCTTATGGGTTGATTTTTCTGATAGAAGAATTTATAATACACTAGGTGTAATGAAAATAACTTGAAGATAAAGCTTTAAGCTTTAACTCATCTGATGCAATGTGGGAAGGTTCTTCTGAGACAGAATACCCTTTATCTTGTCTCTTCTGTTCTTCTAGAAGAAGTTCTACAATTTCTCTTTATTGCACATGTGCTTTTCAGTAAAGTCTGTAAGTAAATACCACCCAAAGGAAGCACAGGGGAAAGAGAAAAGGGAGATGAAGGATAAGCAGTGAGAACTGTACTGTCTGTATGTTGTACAGAAGGCATGTTTGATGTTGAAGCATGCTCCAAGGACTGTTATCATGTTTTTAGTCACAGAACTTCACTTTTTTGGTAGTATTTTAAAATAGAGACACATAAAATGAGGATGTGCAGCTGCTGAGAGAGTAGGAGCAAATACAAGCAAATGTGGCATTTCTCAGTTGCTGTACTATTTATCAGCAGAATTAGTCCAGTGCTGAAAGCCCAACAATCTCTAATAGGTATACTGCTGTTGTGTATAGTCAGCACAGGAGTTCAGAAAGGTTGTGAGGTTTTCTTATTCAGTCATTCTTGACTAAATACTTGCATTTGATACAGATTCTTTTTCAAGAGGAATTGTCATTGAATAAACATGAATGTTTCATATTCTGTTTATCAACAGCAATAAGTCAGTTCTTTGGGAAACTGTAAAGTGAAGCAAACAGGGATTTGTCATTCATATTGAAGATTTCACACTTGTAAAATATCAGTGTGAGAGTGTTAAGTGCAGCCACTCAAAAACACTGGTGTCAATTTGTGCCTTGTTGTATTTGGGTGAATTGTGGTGCATGTGTGACAGCTGTGATGGAGTGCTACAGCCTTACTCTGCTGATTTCCCATTCCCCAGTCTCATTTTAGCAATATGGTGAGCAAGAAATAAAAAGTAAAGTAAGGAAAGTTTCATAGATTAATCCTAGTATATATTCGCCATGGGATGCTTAAGTTTCCATTGATAGTGTTGGAACTGGTTTGCTTTTTTTTTTTTCAACTGCCCTGTGTTTGTGTGTTAGGATAATTAAGATAGCATTAAGGGAATTGATGCAAACAAACTTAGTTCATGCTTTGCTAGGGAGTATTAGTCAGGTATAGCACAGGGCTGGAGTACTTGATTAAAATCACGGAGAATGTGACATACTAACTTTCTTTGCAATTAAGTCATCTGCTCTGGTAGAATGTTTTATTGCTTCGCTTTTATTCCCATTAAAATGCAGGTATACCAGGTGTATCGGTGATAGAGCTTTTTAAAGCCATGCAAAATTTTTGTTTGAAATAATTTGTCTTGTTTTGTGGGGTTTTTTTTCCATTGCTATGGTTACTCCTTCACAATTATAACTGACTGGGACACCTTTTCTTCTGAGAGGATGCACTTGTTTGAATTGTTGTTTAAAATAACAAATGTTGATGGGATCTGTTAATTGTAGACCCTAAGATAAATATGCACTATAAAATATAATCTCTTAATATGTAAATGATTCTATCATGCAAATTATCACTCACTTCCTCTAGCATTTTAGAAATGTTTTGTATCAAGTAATGTTTGTTTCTTTGTGATATTGTGCAAATTATTTCTAAACACGCTATTGGAAGTTGATAACATGCACTGTAAACTACTGCTTTATCACCTGTCACTGGCTGTTCATCTGCCCAAAAGAGACAAGCAGCTCATTGAGTTGCATACAACAGTGTAAGGTGAAATATTTGCTACAGTAAGGAGTGAGAAGCCTTGAAGTTTGAATGATCTCACAATTTAAAAAAAAAAAAGTCAAGAGCACCAAAAACCTGCAAGATACATCATTACACCTAAGTGATGGAAACTAAGCTTCATGGTCTGTAGTATGGTAAAAAAATTTGAAATTGTATGATGGTTCTTCCTATTTATATCTTTTAATTCTGGTGCTAGTTGTGCACATCTTGGCAGCAAGGAACTTGTGAGTATGGGAAGAAGCAAAAATTAAATTGATAGAAGTGTATCAGTTTTAATTTTTTGCTTCTGGATAATCTTGACAGTTTTCTGCAATTTAGTTTAAAATGTGAGGAGTATTTCTTATGGATTAAAAAGCTAAAAGTATACCTCATGGACATGGAGAACATGAATAGATCTATTGTGGATTTTTTACTTGATTGATCTTTGGCATTTGAGCTGCAGTTTTATGGTTTTAGGGAGTCGCTGCCTCAGTGATTTCAGACAAGTTTTGAGACGTGCTGCTCTCTTCCGCAGTAGCAGTGAGGTCACTGGGTAAAGGAACTTACCTGTAATATCCCCTTAAAATAAAGGAGAGTAGTATAAGATAGAGGTTTTCTTTATTTTTTTTTTTTTTTAAGAAGGATGCAGATGTAGGAGATGGACAGGAAGTTAGGGGGAAAATAAATATATTTACACCAAAGAAATGGGAGTTGTGATCTTCCATGATCATAAAATAACCATGCTGCAATTATACTGTAGTCTGGTGTCATATCAAGACTGGACACAACATCATGGTACAAACAAAGTGGTATCATGAGAATGTACCATCAGTTGTTCAGGCTATGACTAGACTCTGTCATGTGACCAAACCTTTTCAGGACTGAGCATCACCGGTTTAAAATACTGCGCATAATGGCTGCCTGTCATTCTGTCACCAGTGCTAAGTGCTTCAGGACATATCCAGGCAATCACCTTTTGGCATCTTCAGTGGTTATTTCTGTTCAAGTATTACCGTGTTAGTTACAATATGCTGTGAATTGATTTTGTTTTAGTCTTCCCAGTAGCAAATATTGCTTTCTTAGTTAAGAATTCCTAACTGAAGTATTTTGTGTATTTTGGTATTGTTCAGACATGTTATTTGAACAGATACTGAGGGAAATGAAACCTTTAAAATAGTGTCGGATCACTGTTCCTTCCTGATATAACACATTGGAACAGTGGCCAGTTTTTACCAGATCTTGGTGCAAAATCAACGCGCTTTGACATAGCTGCAGCTGTTCCTTCAGCTTTGTGAGAAGAAGGAGCCTATTCATGCTCCTTATTTGAGCACTGTACACATGCTACAACAAGGGAGGCTTTCCTGTAAGGGTAAAAAAGGAAACTTGACAGTGAGAGAGGTCAGACATTGTAACAGGCTCTGCAGGGAAGGGGTGCATCTCCATCCTGGAAAGCAAATTTACAAAGGATTTCTTTCAGCAACTAGTTTGACTTTTTGTTCTTTATTTTTTGTTCACCCAATAGAATGATGAAAATATATCACTCTGGAATACCACATCCACAGTTGTGGCAAGTCCAGAACCACAAGAACCTGAGTCAACTTTTAAGGTAAATGACCCTGACTTACTCTGCAGAATAAGAGATACAAGCCTGTTTAAAAACCATGGAGACTTCTGTGTCACTGAAGTACTGCTTCTTGCTTCTTTCATCTGTTTAAATGTAAACCTAACAAATGTTTATATACTTCATCTTTTCAGTTCTGTTAAAATTGAAGGGTTTATTTGACCTCTTAAAGTGTATTTACAAATACTAACACAGTTTAAGTATTAAAAATAACATAGCCTTTAGATATTTATAGCAGTCATGGCAATTAAGAACTGTAGAGTAACTTCTTATAAAAGTTTAATGCCTCCTTGGTAAGTGTTAGTATTGGAAAACAACACTTTTTCTATGATGTGTAATCATACCATACTTATTCAACTACTGGCTCTTTCATTATTTTTATTGATAACTTCAGTTTAAAATTCTTTCATCTAAAGTAAGTTTTCCCTGAAATAATGCAGATATTGCAGATGTAACTTAAAGCCAGCGTGAACCCCATGGAGTCAGAGATGTGTTTATTGTTTTAGAGTAGGTATTAAGGGAAGAAGCAATTACAGTGGGTATTCTAAAAAGAATCTCTTTTTTTATGCTCAGACTTCTAATATTGTGGTTTTAGTGTTCTGCCTTTACAGTATTGCTTGAGGCTCTTATTGTAAAATCAATAAAGAAAGATCACTAAGCCTGCACTTAAACTAGAGGTGCACCACTTGCTGAAGACAGAATGAAATTGGAAATCTTTTTGAAAATGAACACTTACAATCTTATTCCTATCTAAGAGTCATCTGTCCAAATCCTGATTTCAGGGTTTGAGGTGGGCCAAAGCTGTAGATCCATAAGCATCGTTCTTTAGGAGACATGGTTTCTACATTATTAACATTTAGGCCTTCTTTAATTGCAGTCTGGTGTGTGTGTTGTGCTTCTACAATTGTCTCCCTCAAAATCTTAGTCTTAAATCTTAGAGTAACAAGTATTGTTTTTTAACTTCATAACAAAAATTACTAGGTTTGGCTCACATTTTGAATTGCCTCTTATTAATGTAGTTTGAAAAATTGCACAACAAATCAGTCTGTATGTTGTGCTAAAGCAGTAACTGATAACATCTTCAGTGAAACTGAAACAGTAGATGTAAGCTGCTGCATGGAAGTGCACCCCTGAATTCATGGGCTAGCTATTATGGCACAGGTATAAAATACATTAAAGTTGCCTTGTGATGAAAAAAAAAAAATTTTTAAAAAATTTATTCTTGCATATTTACCAAATTTCAGTCTCTGAACTTCGCATAATTACTTCACATCTTCAGTTTTGAATAGAATGTATTCAAATCAGTTTTGCTGTTTGCCTTCAGTAAACATAGTTATGCATATGTTTCAAAATGATTTTTTTCTAGTTGCTTCCATTTCATTTTAATAAGTTCAATTAACTTTTGAGCTTGAGTGGTTTTTGTTGTTGTTGTATTGAGAGGAGTACAGGCAGTATTTGATGGCTAGGGATGTTCGTGTCCATGATGCCAATCACTTGTACAACAGATTAATTACTTCGTAAAAAATACAGATGATTTACTTACATAGCCTGCAAATTTAATGGGTCAGCTCAACTCTCTCTTTAAAAGAGACTTCTAGTTATGTTTCTTCACTCTTCAGGCTATCTTGCCATGCAAATAAGTGAAGGAAAGCACATACTCGTGTTACTGCCAATAATGTTACTACTCTCCATGGTTTAATGGGTCCTGTAGAGACCTTGATTTTAGATTACAGTATCACAGTATTGTAGGGTTGGAAAAGACCTTTGAGATCATCGAGTCCAACCTATGGCCCAACACCTACACCTACGACCTACACCTACTCCTACTTGTCAGTTACACCATGTCACTAAGTGCTTCATCCAAATTCTCTTTGAACACCTCCAGGGATGGTGACTCAACCACCTCCCTAGGCAGAGCATTCCAATGAACAGTTACCCTCTCAGTGAAGAACTTCTTCACTGTGTAGCCCTTACATAAAACCTCATATTACCCACTGCTCTGTTGCAGGTGGATGATTTGCAGAATGAGAACAGGCAGCTTAAAGATGAGCTGAAGAAAAAGGATGAAACAATCAACCAATTGGAGCGTCAACTTGTAAGTATAACTTACAAACTAAGACAGTGCTAAATGTTTAATTATCTCAGGTGTGTTCTGGAGATTGTAACTTCTGTAAGGAATTTTTATAAAGGTTTTAAGAGGGATAGACATCTAATTTTTTCCTGCATTTTCATTATATTAAATAGATCTGGGTTCTGTTTGGACTCGCCTGACTTATGGGTGTGTAACGGTTCTGTTAGCAGACCAGTTCTATGTGTTGTAATGTATGCAACCGTACACCTTGGGTCTTTGCTTCTGTAGGCAAGTCATGATTCATATGCATGGCACTAACCAAGGGTGTTTGTACTACTGTAAAATATATTTTGTTTCCAAGACAGACATTTTGAACATAAAAGTCTAGAAGCTGTATAGAAGTAATAAATAGCTAAGATATAAGGCACTTTAAGCATTAAGTATTTTAAAAATTAACAAATATCAGGCCTGCCATGGAGCTTTTTGTTGTTTTTCTCCTTCTCCTTTCCCCTACTGTCCTTTAGTTTAAAGAAGAATTCCACTATAGAATTTAAAGCTGAGCAAGATTCAAAGTTGATTGTTTCTTAAAGCAAAGGAAACCAAACTATGTTGAATATTAAGATTAAATTGGCCAAATAAATAAAAGTTATCAGGGCACTTTCATTATAAATTGGATTCAGATAGGCACGCAAGTTCTCAAGCAAGAGTAATGTATGCCTCTTTGCTCTTATTCTTAGTTAACTTTGGGGTTTGCCATGCGTATCTCTACATTTAACTGTGGTAAATGCACTTGCTGTGACACTTCCTGTAAAATAGCTCCATGTTTTCAAGCCATTTCAAGCCACAAAGATCTTAAAAGTAGGGTAGACGAGATGCCAAGAGGTGCGTACCGTATTTATCATGGCTGGAGACAGTCTTGTGTGACTACAATGAAATGCTTAATGTGTGCTTTTATACATATGTGCAATGAAGACTGAGCTATTGTCGTCATCCTCTCCCTGTCTAGAATGTGATTGTTCCCTCTAAAACAAAGGCTCTCCTTAAAGAACAGAGTTACAGAACACAAGATAACAAAACAAATTGTCTTGTCTGTTAGTATTTTGCATTATAAGCTGATTTACAGTATGCTGAGTCTCACTGTTACCATCAGCCTCCAAAGGTTTTAAGGAAATCTCTCCCTCCTGCTCGGCTATGTACCTAATTTCTGTAGTAACTGGAAACTGTGACGCAGCTAAGGAACTCTGCTATAAAGATGGGAAAAACTTATGTTTTTAATTAGAATTTTAGAATATTATTTTGACCAAAGAATCATATCATATATATCATGGAATAGTTCGGGTTGGACCTTAAAGATCACCTAGTTTGAAACCCTTTCATGGGCAGGGACACTTCCCACTGGATCAAGCTATTATATTATGTTTTAGAATGTGATGCTTTAGAAATCTAAGTGAATCAAAACCTGTTTCTAAAAGTCAGTATGTATTCTAAATTATTTCTAAATATGCTTTGGGAAAAGCAGCAGTTGTGCAGTGCTGTAAATACTTGTTTCTACATTGTAACTGGCAGGAAATGCCCAATGTTTAAGCATGGGACCTTGACTGTGCTTATCAAGTGCCTTAGTTATTTTCTAACAAGTTCGCCATTCTTTTTCTCTCTCTGGGGGCAATTAAGGCCAGATGTAACTGCCGGAAAGACAATGAAAAACCTACAGGGGCAAAGTGCATGTCTGCTGATAAATTTACGCAAACCTCCTGGAGGAGGAGTTCTGTGAGTAAAATGTGCCATTCCTTCTTGGGTATGACTACTGCATTTCATTCCCCAGTCCTATGACATTTGCTGTCATAATGTGTTGGGTGTTGAGAGTTTCTGTGCTGTGTGTGAGTGACATCCTTCCTGCTGTGCATCCCTTGTGTTCTTTTGCAACCCTTTTACTTAAACATTTGTTATGTCTATTTCTTTTAAAATAAGTAATTAAACTTTAGAAGTCTCTTCTTGATATAATCACCTTCTGCACTGCTTAAGTTTAGTCTGAGATGTTTATCTAATCACATATAAGACTTATTCCTCTATTTTGACTTCAAAGTCATATTTATGTGTTTTGATTTTTGTCCTCACTGAAGTGTCATTATTCCTTTGCTCACATTTGTTGAGGAAAAATAGCAGTGTATTCTAAGTTTCAGTCAGTAAGTTTCAGTGTAAAAATAAATGAGTTCTTTCTTTATTTTGAATGTAACTCATTCAAAAAAAATTGAGGTGAGAATCGCTTTGACAAACAACATGTTCATTCCCCTGTGTTGTTGCATGGATCCCATTTGCTTCCATTATATAAAACTTAGGTTCTTCATGGAATACAAGTAGAGTAGTTCAAATGTGTTATCCCTCCCCCATCTGATATTATACAACAATGAGGAATTCATTTGGAATGATGAGCAAGGCTTGTTTTGTTCATATGCAAGTTGTCATGGATCTTGAAGCTACTGGCTGTAGCTGGATATTTCTTTAAAATTAAAAATGGGTTAGATTTTTTGGTTGTTCTCTTACCCTGCCTTGACACAAGTTCTTACTAAGAATAACTCACTTCTAAAGTTACTCTTTCAAGTAGCTGGTGCTAGGATAGAAATGGCAACGCAATGTATGTTTACCAGTTGCTAGTGAACAGCTTTATCATGTTGAGAACCTACTTTCCAGCCATCCTCTGCCTGATAAGAACTCCATCTCAAGGGATCAGAATTTTAAGTAGCTTTTAGTTTGCTCTGACTCCTCTGTTGGAGAAAGTATGTTTAATGTCCTTGATGTTTATCTCATTTGCTTTTTTTTTCCTGTTACTTTGTATCTTTTGAGCTCTTCTTTGTTTCCCAAGTTTTGATTTGCTGTCTGTAATGCTCATTTGATGTTTTGCTGTGCTGATACCATTACTGGTTTAGTGGCTAGTGTCGCTTTCACCTTCCCTGTTTTCCTATCATTTTCCTTATAAATTCAGAAACAGAGTAGTAACTACTGAGAGTTAGTTGCTAAGTATGGAAGCTTTACTTTGAGTAACTTGTGATATTAATTGATAAGACGAAGATACTGTGGAAGATAGGGGAATGTGAGTTGACAACTTTGGTAACAGTAGTCATTTAGCCCAGTTGTCTCTTTTGTCTATTTTGAAGTATATTCTAAATTATTCAGTAGTTCTGCTGGAAAAGACACTTTTTTTGGTCATGAGGAAATTAGAATTAAGAGAGAATATAACAAAAAAAAAGGCAGAGGTTCTTTTTCTGTTTTCATGTTTGGATGTGTGTCTGGTATGGATGTGTAAATGATACACATGTGTGGGCATATAGTCATTAGATGAGTGTTATAAATGTCTCTATTTTTATCTTTACTGGTCAAGTTTCTCATGAAAATCAGTAATTAGGAAAATTCATCAAGTAATGACAAATTTCCACAAGACTCTGCTTTTCATGAACTTTTATTTGTAAATGATAGCTGGAAAGTTCTTTTGCTCAGAATGGTTTTTTGAATGTCTTCTCCTTTATGTATTTGTAAGTCATGTGGAAGCTTTCTGCAAGCAAACAGCAATGGATATGAGCTCCTTAATGAGGGATTTCTTAAAAGGGATGACAGTCTGGGTGTCATAGCTGACTTCCAGTTCTCATGATCAGACCTCATCTTTCCGATTTAATAGTTATTCTGCTAATGTGCATTTGTGTGCTTCCTTGCATGGCTTAATTAGAAGTACAAATTTACAAAAAGGCTTGGTACAAAATCATTGATCTGGACCACAAGGACAGAAATAGTCACTTGTAATAGAGAGGGGAGACAATTGGCTCTGTTTCCCTGAGGCAGGAGTGGGATAAATAGAAATAGTAGGAGTCACCCAAGTAAAATGTATTCTCATTTAAAAACAAAAAAAGCCTTAAAGTAAATTGTTTTTGCTTTATTAATTTTCTTGTTTGGTTTAATATAATGGTCTTGAACTGAGAGTGCAGGCTGGGAGAAGTCGGATTTATTGGTCCTCAGCATGGTATGAATTATGAAATGTAGCTGACGTTTACAAAATGATGACGTTTTTGTCAAATACACTTTCTAAAAACTAAATTATAATTGAAATCTTGGCAATGAGTGTGAAGTTCCTTTGAGGTTTAAAAGTGTTTTGCTTCTTTAAGCTTGAGAATAGTTATCAAAGTTGAGTATTAATTGTTTGGGTTTTTTTTTCCTCTAAATGTTGACCTGTCAGTTACTTTAAATAATGGTGAATAATGGCAAATATCAGGAAATTACTTTAGATTATCATAACTGGCAAGGTTTTTCTGACAATGTATGAATTCTAGCAGAACTCATACTATGTGTTGATTCCTGAAGCACAAATAGCAGTATGGGGACACACAGAAATTTACTAATTCATTCAAGAAATACTTTAAATGCTTCCAGAAACATGGTTAACAAACATTGTTAATGTAGTATTCCATAAAGAATAGATGCTAGAATAAACTAGGAAACAGTGAGTGGAAATCGGCTATTAAAAGACTTCAGTTAGGAATTTAAGACCATATGAATTGCAGTAATTTATTGCAGTTCTACTGTCCATTTGAAATAGCCAGTATTTCTGATGATTCTGTGTGAATAGGTAGGTGCATATTATTAAATGTATTTTCATTTTTTAATTTTTTTTTTTTTGAAAGTCAGATTCTTGTATCTTCTTTACCAGATATTTCTAGAAAATCTCCCATCCTGATGTGACTGGGAACTTGTGTGGGGTTATACTCTTCAGGGACCACATAGTTTTTGAAGATACTTTTAGGAGTTTTTCCTATTTATACTTAACTACGTACTTAAATGAAAGCTGTGTAAGTTTAGTTTAATTCTTGGAATCTAATACTCCATGTAATAAAACCCAGTTGCTGAAAATAGATACTTTGAAAATTTGGCATATTAAGAAATAACCTATTGCTGAGGCACTATCTGCCACACGGTGTTTCTGGTATGCAGGTATGCTTATAGTGTTGTGTAGTTTCTGGCTGCTTGTACAGACAGTGATAACTTATAAGAAAAGGATTTCTTACAGATCTCACATACTGAATGCTCTTCCTGTTAATTCATCTCTATCATTTACTTACCATGGGGGAAAAATACCCCAAACCCAAGAAAACCAAAACCTGGAAGAATTGAATTGAATTGCATTGCAATTGAAAACTATCTGAAGAAACTTACGTTGATGGACAGAGCTTACAGAACAGTACACAAGCATCCATTGCCAGAATTGTCTAACAGACTTGGCAGCATTGTTTCTGAGATACAAATTACTGATTTTTATTTAAAGATTTTGAGGGTAAAGTGGTTAGATACCAAGTTTATGTTGACACTTGGCTTATTGAACTGGAAAAGTTATTTGCAGGTGCTCAGAGGTAATATCAAGCAAGCAAACTACAAACCTTGAATATGAATGAAGATGTCTGTAAAGTATTCTGGTCCCTGAGGTCCAGTTCCTTAGCGTAACATAACTCAGTTTGTAGACGCTTTTCTATGCCTTGCAGCAGTAGATTGTATGCAGTAAAAGCTGATTTTTCTGCTTGATTTTGGAATAGTACACAGTGAGAGTAAGTTTGGCTTCCTAAAGGTGTGTACATTCTTGGCTCTGGATAAAATGACAGCAAACAACTCAGTTTACCTAAGAGCGTGGATGTTCTTCTTTGCTACCTCTCTGCTTCTGCACTGAGATTCGTTCTTTGCTTTCCATTTGGTTACTGTTCCAGTTTCAGTCCAAAGCCTTTCAAATCACTTGTTTTGGTGAACTTTCATAACAATACAGCTGTCATCGGGTACTGTTGCCTTTGAGTCTCTCCTTCCACCTTAGCCTGAAACTTCACGTATGCTTTGACTCTGCAGGTTTTGAAGCCTGATCACTGTTAATCTTTGTATTCATATTCCATCCAAATTTACCTTGTTGTCCAGTGCTCTGCTGTTCACATGCTGTTCTGCTGTAGTATGTGTTCTTGGTGAGAAATTACTGTGGCTGGAATAGATAATCATGTTGTGTGAATGATTTTGGTGCTGTTACAGTAGTGGTGCATAAAACACAAATGTGCAATGGAGAGAAGCTCTTTAAATCTTTCATGAGAAATTTTGCTTGGTTGACTGCAAACCAGTGTGTAACAGTCATGATTTTGTTCTCTTTCTTGACCTGAATACCTTGAGGACTACTGTGTGTTGGAACTACCCATTCATCATCTTTTCATCATCTTTCTAGCTAGGTGCTAGACTACCAAGAGGAGACTGCAAAAGCATTTTATTTGCATCAGCATTTGAAGTATGTAGTTCTAGGTTTGTTCGTGACTTGAAGTCACTTGAGTTTGTATGATACAACTGGTTGTGCTAGGTGGGATTTAGCAAAACCAGTTCTTCCTGGAGGCACTCAAAAGGCTCCAGCTGTAAGGATAAAAAAATGTTTCTTTCCTGTATTTGTGGTTTTGCAGCGGAAGAGACTTTTTAAAGCAGTAGCAGTTTTGGATATGGATGTATCCCTGGGAAAATATTTGGCTGTTGGCCTAAAATTTCTAAGCTATAGCTGCACAGTAGTATTTCTTTTGTTCTTTTCTGGCAGAAGCAATTGCTTTTGTTCATGTAATTGCTTGTTCTAAGA
Organism: Geococcyx californianus; assembly: GCA_013389885.1. Taxonomy (NCBI): domain Eukaryota; kingdom Metazoa; phylum Chordata; class Aves; order Cuculiformes; family Neomorphidae; genus Geococcyx; species Geococcyx californianus. The sequence goes on along the minus strand of VWPV01023141.1, from coordinate 18,327 downwards.
TTGAGGTCTCTTCATAGCAGTGGAAAACTGACCTTTATCCTCATAGTAGTTTTTTTAAAACAAAAAAACCAGTTTTTTGATGCACTTAGGGTCAGAACTTGATAAAGTGTTTAGAAGCAATTGTACAATTAATCAGGATCTCTAAAGAACATTCATCTTTTTGTTCTGGTTTGTAGGCTGCTTTATTTCAGCTGATTTTTTTTTTTCCATTTGCTAGTCTCCTGTTTTGCCTGGTGCTTCAAATTATGAATCACTTCTCTTTGGGGATGCTTTTGCTAATTTGCAATTGCAGTATCTGGGAAATGAGAGGAGTAGGATTTAAGTTGAGTGGCTGGGTGCCCATAACAGCTGGAGGGAGAAACTGTTCTGACTGTCTAACACTGAAGTGCAGATGGAAGGAGTTGCAGCAGGCTGGACTTCAAAACCCAGAAGGATCCCATCAAATCTTTGGTTTTTTTTAATAGCTGAGGTGAGTCATGTTCTCATCTTTAAATTCTAGCATTGCTTGTCAATAGTCTTATGGACTTTTTAATAATCAAGCATAAAATACATTGTTATTCAGGCTTTTCTTCCCTATATTTAGTGGGAAACTACCAGGTTTTCTGTGTTCCAAATATGTACCATAATTGGAGGAGACATGATTATTAGTGTGGTGTTTTTTGCAGCTCTTTGAATTTCTTGGGAACCTCAGTGCACACAGGACTAGTAGAAGGTGGATGTGGGTGGTTTAAAGGAGGAAGCTTTGTAAAGTTGCTGGATTTTTGTAAAATACTGTTAAAGGAAAGGTCATCGTTTCACAAGGCAGACTTATTTGCAGATACTTATCTCAATATGCTATATCTACGGGTATGGTACAAACTTTATCATTTGTAAAATCTATAATTTGTAATACCCATCTTAAGTTCCCAGTGCTGTCTTTTTGGCCCTTACTTGGTTCAATTGATGGTTATTTTAATTACCTTTGTTTGGTGTACAATTAAACAATGGTAGCTTTGTGATTTTTTTTTTTTTTTAAATGAGAAATTGACACTTATTTGCCATTTCCCTGTGTGGAACAGTGCAAACTCTTGAGACTGTTGCCAGAGGAGGAGTTAGTTCTGATTCTTAGGTGTTCTCCAGCATTTGGGAGAAGGGGGCTGAACCATGCCTGGATAGGAGTTCAGTTTAGCAGGCAAAACACTGAAGGAAGTTGCTTGGACTTTCTAATTTACTTTGCCCAGCCAGAGTAATGATTAAATACCATGAGGAATTGAGAAGGCTGTACTTAGTGCTGTGCTTTGAAGTGTTACTATGGATGCTTAAAAGCTACTGTAATGTACCTGGCATAAATATTTCTTTTTTTCTTTTTTCTTTTTTTTTTATAATATCATAACTGTTACATAGCTCACCTGGCTTGTATTTGTCTTAGTCTCTCATTTTAGAGAGATATAAAATTTTCACCACCTCTAATTTAATGCTTTAAAAAATTCAAAGTCTGGAAAAGGTCCGCTGCTAATTCAAATATTTACAAGATGAGACCTGTGACTGATGATACTGTGCTTCTTGCTGTCTGAAAAGTCGGGTACGTTTAGAAGATGGAAAGAATTATTTGTGTTATTCCATAATTAAGAATGAAATGTGAACATGCCTTGAAAAATGAAGTAGTTTTTTTGTACAGCGCTGTGAAAATCCAAAGGTTTTGTTCATGTAATGTCTCTTCAATTATTGATTCATCTTGTTCCTAGGGATATTTCTGTATTTAATACCAACTCAATTGATGCCGCATATTCTATTATTTTGTCATATAGCTTGACTGATACTGGTACTGTTCTTTCATGCAGCAGTCTACAAATTGTGTTGACATTAATGGCTACTGATGGAGGACTGAGAACATGTTAGGTAATCAATATCTCCATCTAGAGAAGTTGAGATTGAAGAACTTCTTTCATTGTTTCTGTGGTTTTTCTCCAATAATTGTCTTAGCTCCTGAAAAAGAATTAAAGTCTTCTCAGATATTTTTCTTTATTTCTTGTTCTAGTTCAAAAATGTTATAGCTGGCAAATTCTAGGACTTGACTAAATGTGTATGTTAAGTTATGTCTTAGCAGTATGGAAACTTGGAATAGCAGTAGATAGTACCTAACTAGATTAGGATAACTGGGAAGGGTTTAAAATTCTGCTGGGATAAAGAAAAGCAGAGTATTTATTACAAAAATATTATGATGCTTCAGTCTTTTGAAGGAAGCATGGAAATAAAATACTACTTTGTTTGTCCAGCCCAGCAGCAGATATGCCAGCAGAGAAACTAGAGAGAGCAAACTGTTCCTGCTTACCTTAATATAGATGTTTATTCAGATATCTTATGCTTGCTGTCTGAAAAATTACCTGTACCTGGTTGCTGTTGATATCTGCTGGTAGTTGTTAACAGTTGTTACTGTTAGCACTAATATTTCAGAACTCCTATTCCAGAACTCATAAACCCCAAAGTTTTCAGCTCCTAAAGGGTGAAGCTCTTTAAAGACTTAACTCTGTCTTGCTGAAATAAGAAATCAAGATCACATGATTTAAGAGGGCAGTTCAAGCATGGATAGATTTCTTTTAAAGGTAAGGATATGGAGGAAATGATAGACTGCATAAAATTACTATCTTTATTGAGAGTACAGCAACTGCAATGTGTCGCTTCTGTGGTGACCTGAAAGGTCTGCTGGGCAAACCCTGCGTGGCGCTGATGTGCACAGTTCCCTGATCCTATAATGGAAGGCTTAAGCTCCAAGAGCGGAGTGCAAGGAAAACATGTCACCTCTACTCTTTCATGTTCAATAATACTATTGAAATATGAGTGAAGTGTACTCTAAAGCACCAGGATTTCCTAGAAAATCTACTTCTGTGCATTAGACGTATTTTGTTGTAGACTAAAGCTGACTGCTTTTCCAGTAGATTAGTATTAAACAACTTACTGCTTCATGAGGCCTTTTTAAAGCATTTTTGAAAGCTGTAAAAATGTAATTTTTAGCATGTATTTTTAACATGAAAACTCAGCTCCTACACTTTTCCCTTAACATCATCTTTGACAGAAATGTGTGCGTATGTGTTAAATAAAAATCGAGGTATCTTGTAAGATTTCTGACTAGTTTAGGGCATCATAATGTCATTTTTTCTCTGGGCTTTAGCAGCATGTAGCATTTGCTTTTATTAAGTAGAACCGGGAATATAATTATACCTTTCTTGGGGAAATAAAGAATGGTGTGGCTTTTTGGTGTCTTGGTTTTCCCTGTTCTCTTTTTTATTATACCTCTCCCCCTCTTTCTTTCTGCACAGGGTGGGTATTCTGCTCCCTCCTTCTCTCCCTGGCAGGGCTCATTCCAGGGCATCCCTCGGACTGTTCCACCGCACCGCAGACAGAGTGAGTCTGTACCTCTCACTCATCTCCCTCACCGTGTTCCAGTAGAAGCTTCCCCTTTGCACGCACTGTTCATCTCGTAGTATCCTCCTTTCTCAGGCAGATCTGCAGGCATACACAATAGTCTGTGGCTAACCAAAATGCTTCCTTCAGCCAGCGTACAAGCAACAACAACATAGCTTTATAACAGTTAAGCGCTGATTTACTTTAGCAGTTCATCAGGCAAACCCGAATAGGCCCTTGTTTCCAGTCTTGTCTTAACATCAATCTTGCTTGCTGCATTTTCCCTTTCTCTCATGGCTGTAATATTCTCTCCCATTTGTTTGTGTTCTGTTTGCTCATAAGTCTGCATGCATGCATTTGTGAATGTATTCACATAAATACGTTGTGGATGTACACAAAAATGTTAGTGAGAGTGTCGTTCTTATTGCCTCTCACGAGAAGTTTTTTTAACTTTTCAGAATGGCTTCCCTGAAACTAATTTTATTTTTTTCCCCCTTTCGGTATTTGTTGTAAAAAGGCTTCTGATACATTGAAGTGGCTGTTGCAAAACTTGCATGATTTATTAACATTCTTTATGTGCTAGCTACAATGTGGGCTGATATAAGGTGCATTTGTTCTCTTGGCTTGGATCTGCAAAACAAAAGACAATTGCTGAATTTAATACTGTATGCTTACATAGACATAGCGAAATGGTAAGTCTTCTTTTGTGCTTTGGTATTGCATTATGAAGATATATTGTTCAAATAAATATAACTAGTTCATAAAGCCAAAGTTATATTTTTCAAATGTACTGTAATTTGAGAATTACAGTGTGTTGGCCTAGCAAAGCCCAAGAGTATATTTGGACAAGAAGTAAAGGAAAGTAAAAATATGGAAACAAAGCAAAGATTTCCAGGGCCAATGGAGATCTGAAGAGTAAGAAAACTTGGAAAACTAAGCTTACATTTATTTCGGACTCCAACAATCCTACTTTTATTTCAATGACAAGAAAAAAAATCTTGTAACACATTTTGTAAGTTGTCTCAAATACTCTCTTGGCATTTCTGTGACAGTGTTCATTTAAATAACGCATCAGGAATGCACAGCCTGTTCCATAGGCTTTTCTCTGTGCAATGGAAGGATGTGCTTCATTTTCCTGTGCTGTTTGGTGTGGGATTTTCTGTGTGTAATGAATGTAGAACCCCTGAAGCAGACCATCAAATCCTCTGTTTCTGGGTGGAGAGCCAGCAGGAGCACAATCTGTCAGCAGAGAATCAGTTTCAGAAGATTGATTTCAGACCTGAGGAACATAAGTGTCACATTTTTGGGGTTTACTGATAAGAGTCAAAACAGGAAGCTGGTGTCTGAGCTGCCACATTTGTTTCTTGTGTCACGTCATGTTGACTATTTAACTGAAGAAGACTTTGCTAACCTCTGGTTTCCCTGCCCCCATGTCATTCCTTCACTGGTGGCAGCAGCTTCTTATTCAGGGATTCTGTAGCAAACTTCCATTACTAAAGCAGGCTACATTTTTTAGCATACATAATCTACACTGAATTTTGTTACTTTCTAGTAAAGGAAATAAAGTAGATGAAAATAGGGCATTGCCTTATTAACCTAAACTGTAATGACCCTGTTGCTCAGGAAAAGAATACTTTCTGTAACTGAGTGTTTCTAGTTTTTGAGTCTCAGGTTTGATCAAAAGATAAATACTGAGGATAAAAATGTAGTATAACTTTGGAGTTTTCTTGTACATTTTCACTGATGCTTTTGCAAAATCAGTGATTTGGATCTTGAAGATGTATTGATGAGTCCCATATAGTAGATTACTCAATTATCACGAGCATCCTTCTTTCCCCACGTTACCTCTGCCTTTGGTTTAGTGGTCTTAGGTCTTGTTTTTTTGGCTAGTATGGAACGGCAAAGGTGGGGCATTTAGATAAGTGTTAGGCTGAGTATCACCACCAAGAACAGCAAAACAGCCTTAATGTCAATGTTAGTGTTCTTTTGCAGAAGCGTAAAATGGTTTGGATAGGAAGGGAACTTAAAGATGACCCAGTTCCAACCTCCTGCCGTGGGCAGAAACACCTCCCACCAGCCCAGGCTGCTCAAGGCCCCACCCATCCTGGCCTTGAACACTTCCAGGGATGGGGCATCCACAGCTTCCCTGGGTACCCTGTGCCAGTGTCTCACCACCCTCAGCATGAAGAATTTCTTCCTGATATTTAATCTCAATCTTCCCCCTTCTAGTTTAAAGCTGTTCCTCCTCATTCTATCACTACTTACCCGTGTGAAAAATCCCTCCCCAGCTTTCTTGTAGGCCCCAGTATAGAGAAGGTAACGGGAGTACGAAGTAGTCTGTTTTGTTTGATTGTGGAATTCAAGCATTTCTTCTCCAAATTCTGGATCCCGAACCCAAAATGTCATCTGCACTTGTGAACACTGTGAATTTCTTCCTGATGTTGTTGGTAGTTGATGGATACCATAGATTACTTATAAGCATTGTAGATTATGAAGACATAAATCTGTAAACTGTCCATATTCTGTAATACGATTTTATTGCTGCTGTACAGGACAGGTAATATATCCCTACTAGGTAATATTGCAGTATAGCACCAGTTACAAAGTTACTGTACCTACTGCTTAACTTGCACTAAGAACTAAGAACACTACAGTTTTTATTAACATGCTTTAGAATTGGATATACGTTTTGCACTTTTCATGAGAACTAATTTTTAATATTTTCACATGTATTAACTTTGTATTGCTTCAACAGCCTTGGAAACAATTCATTTTATATTTTGTAAAGTCTCTCCCAATGATGTGTTGATTTTTGTTATTTTATGAACAAAATTGTTTTTCTTTTTCCGATAACTCAAATGCATATCTTGAACTCAATTCTTCAGACTTTCCTCTGTACAATTTAAAAGGTTTGCATTTGTATTTTGGAGCTTTAATATTTGTATTCTGGAGCTTTAATGATGCAGCTCTAGAAACACAGCATTTAGAACACGTAACTTTCAATGAAGGAGCTATGAACACTTGTGTAATACAAGGATTTTATACAGCTCTCTCCAGGCCCCAGCCCCAAGTGCCTCTCCATAAATAAATGCTGATAGAACCTGTTTTGTTACTCAAGCGTTGCAGTTGTTCGCATCTCTGCTTACTGTGCACTTCATGGTAAAAGTGTTGAGACTTTTTGTATGTAAACATTACAATTAAAGGGAATGTGAGCAATTCTAGCAGGTGACGCATAGCTTTATCACCAGCAAGAAAGCTGCTGGGTGTAAATCAGGTCCAGGCTTTGCTTTTTCATGCCTTTTTCTTTTTCCAGCAAGGGTATGGTGCTTAACACTAGAAGATGTTCCCAAGCCTTTCCAAGATTCCGGTTCTTTGTAGGACATATGAAGGGTTGATGTTAGCAGAGCGAAGTTGCATCAGAATATTACCTTAAAATCTATCATTTATGTTAAGACAGTAGCAAATTATTAAAAGTGTCCTGGAACCATTAGGCTAATGTTCTTTGATATGGATTTTTATTTGCTCTGAGAGAATTATGTTCAGCTGTAGGAAGAAATGTTTAAGAAAAATTCCCTTCTCCCAAGTTGAGTAGTTGCAGATTGGACTATAGGATAAATGTCTCTAGTATCTAACTTAATTTTACATGTGATCATGTTTGTCTCTTTGCACATATATGAGAAATTTATGGATGCTATTTATGGATGAAATGCCTGCCTTGATATAGTTATATATTAGTTTCGGTATTTCTAATTTGAGAAAGACAGTATTTTCTGTAAGCAAGTTGGAGTTTTGATACAAATGATGCAGAAAAAACCCATAATGCTATGCCACATTATCAGTTATTTTACTGCCCCCATGCTGTGGTGAATGGTGGTTTAAAAAAAAATGGTTTGATATTATTTCAACTTATACTCCATAGTTTGGAATGCTGCTTTTCAATGTTGAAATGTGGGTATAATACAGCTAGCTGGAAGGGAGAAGGGAAAAAAAAAAAATCCAAACTGAAGGTATTGGCAAATGATACAGATATAAGGTATAAAATCTTGATGTTTCCAGAGGTGGAAAGTGAGGACTTTCCTGTGTAGCCTTTCAGCAAGGCTGTGCCTTCAAATGAAGGCCTGTGACATGAGAGCTGATCCTGTGCCAAGGCAGTGAGATAAAGGATGTCAGAACTGATCAGAAAATGAAACACTTAAGGAAGGGAGACAAACCCTGCTACTACCCTCCAAATTGAAGAAAGCAGTGTGGTTTGTACCCTCCTCGGGCTCCAAATGAATTGTTGGCAACATGGTCAAAATATGTAAGATAGTGTCTTATGGCATTGTTTTTGTTAGATACCTAACACTTATGTGCATGGATGCAAATATTTTTGATGCATACAGTTGTAATCATACTCAAATAGTCACGGTTCTGAACAGTATTTGAGTTGTAAGACTGACTATGTTAAAAGAATTCAAGTGATGAGACCAATGGTATTCTGTGTAGATCTTTCTATGAAAATTGTACTGTGTTGCTCAAACACTATTGCTACCTTTGTTTCTAGAAAGTGGATTAAAAATCAATGGAGGACATTGTAATTGCAATTTCAATAGTGAAAAATTGCAGTTCTGTCATGGCAATTGCTCATTGTTTTGTCTTGGTGCTCTGACATCATTGTCCTTGTCTTTTTCTTGTCTCTGCTTTCCCATTATGCCATTGGCAAGGAGTTGAGAAGTTAGTCCATTACTTCTGTGATAAAGCGTGGTACAGTACAACTTCAGATTTCTTCCCATCTCCTCCTCATGCGTTTTCACTGTTGGTTTTTTTGCCCTATGCATGATGCATGTCCATTGGAGATGTGCATGCAGTTCTTGGGTTTCCCATTGCTTCACTTCCCTCCTCATTCTTCAAAATACTTCAGGGACAAAATGTCTTTTTTTTCAGTCTATAGGATGTATTATATAGGGAATAAAGATGGAGATTGAGGTTAGAGATAGAGCAACCAAAGCAAAGCTGAAGGGAGTTCTGAAGTAGTGATATTGCAGTGGCTACTGCTGTCATGACCACATTGATTTAACTTCTTTATCAGTATGACATACTGATCTCAGTTTTCCAGCACAAAGCTAATAGAATTTCAGTGCCTCAGTAACTGTATAGTGATGGTAATCCTCTTCGTGGGTATGTTGTCATTTTTCTCTGGATGACGTAACAACCACACTTACTTGAGAGAAACAAGAGAAAATCTCTTAAGCTGATGTGATAGAGACTGTAAGTAATTTTGAGTGATGCACCAATACACACAAGTCTGAAGCCATTGCCTGTAAAGCCAAGTCTGTTACTTTGTTCTGCAAAAAGGATCATGTGCACAAAGCACTTTGTCTTATATACTTTCAATTTGGGGAGGACTAATTCTCTACAGTTACATTGTACTAGAGATGTTTTAGACTCTAACTTGCTATTTTAGGAAGAGCCCAAAGGAATGTTTGTTCACCTGGTTATTTTGTTTCTGGGACAGAAATAGAAGGCTGGTTAGCATGACAGTTTGCACCAATTTGTTGTCTGTCCCACCATGAAACGCACTTACAGCAATGCAGGTGACAAACTTTTTGAAGATTTCCATGAAATGAATTGGTGTTCCTAGACAGTGGAATGCTTCTTTATCTTTCTATTCCCCCTCATTCTTGTGATGGAATTCACCAAGTACTAGTCCTTCTGCTGGCTGGTTTTTTTGACTAATAACACATGTAATTTATTAAGACTTCCTTAGTAAACATAAAACGCGTATAAGGCAAAATGTAAGCTGTAGATGAAGATAATGCAGTTCTCAGTGTTAGGTACCTTGTTAACTTGTGTATTTTGGAAATTATGTTGTTCTTTCAGTGTCATCTTGAATGCTAACACATGTAACAATTTGAAGAAATTAAGATCCATAATCATTATAATTGGACAGACTTTGAAGCAGAAATACAAAATTAGAGAACAGTATGGTATTTGAAATAACTTAGCGAAGATGATACTGTAGCTTTAATGTCCTCATGATTCAGAGCATGTAGCTGTGTTTGCCTTTGAATTACTCATTTCTGGATGTTAAATCTGTTTAGACCTCTTTAGGATACGAAGGATAATGAAGAAAATATCTTTGTAAAAATGCAAAATTGTCCAAATGGAAAAGCTCAGATGTTAGCTGTGTTTTATCAAAAGAACTTAAAATAGCATTATCAAAAGCTTTCTGCATTTCAGATGGTTTTGTGTTTAACTCAGCTTTCCATACAAACTTAGTTTCTTCTGTGACTTCCCATTTTTTCATTTTCCTGATTAGTGTAACCAGGATTATTTTATGTAAAGTTAGAATTTGTAATTCTCAGAGTAGATCCTTTACGTATTTTTTAAGATTGGCATATTTAGAAACCCTTGCTAGGTGAGGGGAAACTGTTTCCTGACAGTTAATTTCACACATCAGAATTTGACACAATACTGTTTGCTATAAAGGTACTAATTTTTTACTTCAGGTAGAATTAGAAAATCTGAATTATTTGTTGAAGTATTTATATGGTAGTGATTTATATATCACTTTGTTTTCTACACTCTTTTTTAGCATTTTTTTGTTTTGCAGGTGAGGTCTCAAACCAATAAATCATTTTGGCTAACAGCTATCTGTCATCTCCTAAGCTGGATGGATAATGACTTCTGTAACCCATTACCTAAACACTTAAAGTATAAAAATATCTAGAGATTATTTTTTTTAAGTGGTAACTCTCAGAATATATTGAATTATTAATTGTTCAGTACTTCCTTCCTCTGAATTTGCTTGATTAAGAAGGATTTGCTAAGTTTAGTTTTGGTCACATAAGAATATACTTTTTGATACTCAATTGACAACATTTTGAAGGCTTTTCTGTTGTTTTTCTTTTCCTCCTCATTTTTCTTTCCAAAATAATTTTGTTCAGACTGATCAACATATTTGTACTGACCTGTCTATCATCTGCTGATGTCACTGATCCAGATAAGACGTTGGCTTTGCTTACAGGTAGAACTAAAATATTCTGAAGGGGAAGAACTGTGAGGAAACCAGAATTAGATTGAGAAATCTTAATGTTGCTGTCATTACCATTAAATTCTTGATGAGAAATTTTGAGGATTCAGTTTTCTGTAGTTAACCTGCCAGAGAAAAGCTTAAAAACTTAAAGAATCCTGAGATGTGCTATAGTCCTAGAAACATAATAAGGCTTTGACTTGTACAGCTAGCATTACATTATTCTTGCTTATTCAAAGAGCTAAAAATACTAGACAAATAATGGGCTTTCTCTTTTTAGAAGTTGTTGGTAATTCAAGTGACATTTTTAGTCAGATCCCTTAAAGACTAACATTGCTTCTTTTTTACTGACTATTTGACCAGCGTAGGCAAGTATTACGAGCCTGTTTATTATGTATGTGCAATCTATCAGTTGGTAAGAATTCAAGTAGTTTACAAATAAACTAGCTTGTAGTAGTCCAATTCCCTTCCTTTATAGAGAAAATGAGAATATCATCCAAACTGGAAACTTGCTAAAACTATAGTTTGTTTTAGGGATTGAGTTTTGCTGTGTATTGCAAAATTTTTAGTTCTTCCAAGATCTGTATACTAGTTGAAGGTCAAGGATGTGTTTATGAAGCTAGCACATAAATTAATCTTTGAAGTCTCTTTACAGGAAAGAGCAAAGAAAATAGAAATGACTCAGAAGAGGTACTGGCAATTCTCTTGTCTGATAACGTCTCTGATCAGATTCTGTCTTCTGATAAAATGTAAAAACTTCATTACGTTATCTTTATGCATTGGTTATCAGTGTAGTAGTATATGATCTCTAGCTTCACATGTACTCTGTTGTACTGCTTTCTTGAAGATGGTTTCTTTATCAGCCCATTTGCACTCCGTTCCAGATAAAACAATTAACTGTCTAGTCACTAAGCTACTTACAATGTACCTGCTTCAGATTTTCTGACCTCAGTAACGCAAGGAAAAAGCACTGTAAATTCATGTGGTCCAGTAAATGCCTTTCCTGCCTGTACAGTATATAACATTGGTAAAAGGTTTGGTATAGTTAACTTGATTATGTAGTGAATAGAAACTAAGAATGCAGTATGATAGCTGTTGCATTTGTTTATTAAGCACTTGAATCAGAATTGATCAGCACTCGTGTGCCATTATGGTGCTGTCTTGCAGATTTAGGTGAGGCCATCAACCATGCCTTTTTCATGTTTATTTTGTAAGCTAATTGGTTTCTTTTTTGTCTTTGTTGTGTATTTCAGTGCTGGTGTAGTTTATTCAGTTACCTTTGTACATGTTCTGTGAACCATCCTGTTTTACCGAAGTTAGAGTTTTGATTTTAAAAATGGATATGCAGCCTTTATCAAGCATCCAGTCAGTGCACGTTGGATTGAGAGTTCTGTCCTGGTGTTTTCTTTGCCTAATATATTGCATTATTTTCTCTTTAACAGCCTCAAGTACTACAGCCTTCCAGCAGCCTTCCCAATTCCACAGACCTCGTCCAGGGAAAACTAATAAAAATGCCACATATCGAGGCCCACAGCGAATATCGTAAACGTGATCTGCATGAAAATAGCAATCAGAATCAAAATGCTGCAAATCTCCCTCTGATAAATAGCCTGAATGATGTAAACTCTGTAATAAGCATACAGTTAAATATAAGAGATGAGAATGTGTCGTATTTGGAAAATCTGAAAACTGAAAATACTGAAGACCCTGGAGAGGTGACGAGTAATAAAGAAGGCACATTACCATCTTGTTCCCGTTTTCAGACTTCTACACAAGCTGATGCTAGAGAGGCGCAGACTGAATTAGCTAAGAAAGGTCAACCCTCATTCACAAACCAGGCTTCTTGGCCAAAGACTTTAAGAATCGCAAAGCCCCCAAATGCTTTAGTGCCTCCAACAATGGCCTTTCTCCCACAATCTGCAAATCATTCCGCTGCTTCCAAGAAACGTGAGCTTCTACCACAGAGTAGTTTGACTGCGCTACGGCTGACATCTGGTCAGGGTAACTTAAAGTGTAAACAGAGTCAGAAAGTGTCTAAACTTCGCCCACCAACTATGTCCTTTGTTAAATCTAAGCAAATGAGCAGTCAGAAATCCACACCTGTATCTGCACAGCCTCAAACCACCAGTTTGAAAACTAACATCCCAAAGCCACCAGTACAGAGAAAGGAAAACGGGCAAACACAGAATACTAGTTTGCATTCTGGGGATAGTTTGCCCCCTGATCGGCGTTCCCGCCTCCCTAAACCAAAGACGCATAGAGAACATACCTGCACCACTGAATGATGGCATGCATTAAACCACTTCCCATGTACTGACTGCCTATCTACAGCCTGCAAGTCCTGAGTGAATATTCAAAATAGCATCTTTCTTTAGTGCTTGCATACTCCATCCTGTTACGCTGAGGCTCATATTATGAGCTGTGTGGCTTATCTTGACTGTGTTTTATTATATCGTAGGTCTTTAATAAAGATTGTATTGCCCAGTGATCTTAGTAATTAGGCAAGTACTGAAGTCTGTGGTGATCATGAATACCAGAATGCTGCACTATGTATTTCAGGATATACGAAATAATTTCTTACCTCTGTTTATTAGACAATGGAATTAGTATTCAGCTTAACTTCTTGGTTCTGAGCAGTGGAAAGTTAGACTTGCAAGCAGATGATTTATTGGCCATGATTCTGACTCTCTATTCCAGAGGCCTATGCAAAAATCCTTGTATTTATTATTATCTCAAGACTGACATATTTAATGTTATTTAATCTGGTGGGTTGGGTGGGTTGTGTTGTTTTGTTTTACTGTAATCTAAAGTTTCTCTGTTCTTTATTTATCCCATTTCTGCTTTATATTGAAAGACTCTGAAGTACCTGACTTGAAATTTTGCACAAATTTTGCAATATATGTAAGGATTTGAAACTGTTTTACAGAATAAAACATATTATAAAAAGCAACTATTTAAAAAAAAATAATGAATTAACCCCAGTTATTTGCTTTGAGCAATCCTATTCTGTCCTAGTCCAGAGCTGGTACTCTTAAGAGTTTTTCAGAGATGTGTATTTTAGTTTTAGTTTTTTTGTAAGACTTTTTTGTGTAAATTCTAAAAAAGTGCATGATAACTGGGAAGGAGATTTTTGGGGGAAGTAAAGCAACAAGACCCCATTTTCCTGATCTCTAGAAGTATTTTTTGTGAAAGTGGTCTGAAAACTTGTGCCCATCATGGTGCAACTATGGGACCATGACACATATGCTGTGAGTTAAATATATACATATCCAGTGCAGCTTTCCAGAAATGCAGTACTCCCATCTCCAGTTCTTCCCTTCTTTCCCATCAGCGTCTCTTGGATGTTACTGTTTGGGGTTTCCCTGTTCATGAATTGTTTTTAAAATCACCAGTAGATGGCAGTTACAATTACTTTGCTCAAAAACTGTTCCTCAACAACATGTAATGTCATTAAAATGAACCACAGTACTAGTGTGTTCTAGGCTTTGTCTCTAGGACATTGATATATTGCAGTATTTTTGTTGAGAGAATTAAAATGAGAATAGGTATAGACATTTCATAAATAAGCTCAATAATCAACTTTAATAATATAAGCCATGTAACTAGGGATATCCTGATGGATACTTTGGTTGGATGGGAGAAGGAGTTATTTTGCTTCTTATTCTGGAGGTATCACAGCCTGAATTAATGATGTTACATTTTTAATGTTTACATTTGAAAGTATAAATATCTATCTGTCTGCACCTTTACTGAAAATAGAAGAATGAAGTGAAAAGATGATCAGGGTTTTCATAAAAAAAAGTTAGTTCTTATTTTTAGAAGAAAAAAAATATTCTGTGCAGGTTTTTTCTGTGTTAAAGGAGCTTAAGTAGATTATATTTGTTTATAGCATTTCCCCATTTTGTTCTGACAGATTAGTGAGATGTCGAGCTGGAGACAGCAGGATTAGATTGCGGATGAGACAGATGCTAGCCTGCATTGTGTGTGTATTCAGCTGTTAACCTCGCGTCCCTCTAAAGACAGCTGCATCTTCTGGCTCTTTGGACTTTACTGGGGAAGGCTCTGTTGGATGTACAGTACGTCCAGAGTATGAGCAAAGCCCATCAGTAGATGGGCAACTGGAGGAGAAGTAGTGAAGTTTGAAGCTTCGCTTCCGTGAAGGAAGGGGGCTTGGGGTCGACGGGTACGAGGGCACTGTGTAGAACTTGTCAAATGGGATTAAGTTAGTATTTTCAGGTTGCATATTTACCTTGTGAAAGGTGCAGCTGTATCATCAGTACTGGTGCAGATTATCCTAAATGCATAAATTATTTGATATCTTCAGGGTTTTTTTAGGTTTCTAAAACTGGTTTATTGCCATTTTTTGGTTTTAATTTCTAATTCTCTTGTGCAATATTCACAAAAGTATTAAACTACTGTTCAGTATGTGTGTCCAGAGGCAATTACATGTTTTAACAAGTCCATAAACAAAAGAGAAAAAAACAGAATTGCACTTTAAGTGAGCTTAATTGCTTGGAGTTGTGCCTAAAATAATCTAGATGCCTCCTGCTGTGTGTGGCTTTTGTTTGAAACTGATTTCCCTGCTAGTGTTGCTGTTTCCAAGGTAATTCACATCACTTTCACAGAATCAAGTATGCACTATAGCATGTTTAAAAATATTCATATGGTGTGCTGATTTTTTTGTTGTGCAATGACTTTAATTTAACCATGGAATTTTAACACAGGTGATGCAGCCAGATTATTACCTTCTCCTTCCTTGAAGCTTTCACTTCTTACTGCCAGTCAAGGCCAATGGCTAAACTTCCCCAGGACTAGCATAGCCCTTAAAGAATAACATTCCCAGTGTATGTTTTTATTTGAGAAAAGTGCAGTAGTATCTCTTAGACTTTGTGGAAATAATCACAAAAGCCCTAAAGGTCCAAAATAACCCAGATTTTTTTCATACAGGTCAAAAAAATTGGGTTCCTCAATGTTACATCTCATAGCATTGAGACTAAACATAGCCACTAGACTGCATCATAGTTAAATAAAATTCATTTAGTTCTGTGTCTAAATGCTGATATTGTAATAATGCTAGAAAACTGAATACCATTTGCTTGATTTACTTTGCATGTCACAACCATACGCACATTCTAGTGTCATACTTGGGTAGGCTGCATGTTGTGGGGGAAGCATTTCTGCTTTTGCATAGCACATAATCCTCTTAATATGAACACTTTCTCGCCATACAAATGGAAATCCATTCTTGAGTTGGGATTGCTTAGCTATTCCTTAACTCATTATAGTGGCTTTTTCTGAGCCAAGGGAACTTAATGCATAATCCTGGTGGTAGATCTCAGTATAGCAATCTTACAGTTGCTCTTTCAAGGAAATTCAGTTGATGTTTTGGTAAAGCTGCTCACTGCCTACATAATTGTAGAAGCACCACAATAAAACCAATATAATTCCAATGTCAGTGAAATCTTAAATTCAATACTAGTTAAAACAAGAGGTACCTTTACTATCTGCTTTGTTGTTTTTGGTTTTAACCCAGGCCAGAGTAAATACTGTATATTGGAATTTGCTTGTAAAGTTGATTTAAAAAAGAAGTCGTATGTAAAAATTCTTTCCTCAATGTTGCTCTAGTGAATAAAAATAAAAGTCATAATTCTAATAAGTATATATATCTCCTGACTGTTCACTTTGTGCGTGCTCTAAGTCATTGACTGTACAGAATTGGTCAACTGTAGACAGGAAATTTTAGGGGAGATTATGCTGGTAGTGTTTTTTCATGGAATTGTCTTTCTCCAACAAACTTGTAGACTTCTAGTGTGAGACTTTTTTGATAAAGAAAAAAAGGCAGGGGAAAAAAGAAATGGTAAAGCTAAACAGATTAATGTGTTGTTTCCAGATGAACAAAGACTGACTGATGTGGCAGGGTTTTGTAAGCATGGTGTTTCATCTCTAATGCACAGCTGAGGGGAGAAGAGTATTTCATAGAATTTTCTTATGTAATTAACTAGTTAAAATTATCATAAGCAATTCCCCCACAGGAGTCCAAATTGCTACAGTGTACACATAGATGTAAACATTCCGAAAAACTCCAAGTGGTATATCAGTATTTTGCCCATGGTTTGAATTGATTATTAGTCTTGAGAAAAAAGACATCTGCTCCACTAATTTCACCTGACCTAGTCTAGCAGGCAGGAGCTCCAAGTTTGAAATTTCAATCAGAATTTTGGGATTGGTAATGGGAGAGACTGTGGTGAGTCTGGGGATGGCAAATACCAGTAATTTAGCTATATTGGAAGTGTATGCACATAAAACTAATGAGCTTTAAAAGACTTGGATCAGTGAGAGATTTCAGTGCATAGTAATAGGAAAGACCAGCAGTTCTTTACTCCATTTTGATTGCTACTTGGTTTGACAAACCATACTATCTGTAACATCTGCCTTAGTTTCCTCATATGTAAAATGAGAGCCATACCAGTCAGTGTTTGTGAAGTTGAGGTTTGCAAGATTGTATGCTGACAGCATGATAAAAATTCCCTAAGGAAACTAATCTGCCCTTACTTTTTTGAACATGCTGTTCATCTCGCTGCATTTACCTGCTTTGGAGTCCTCAAAAGCCTGAGGTATGTACAAAGCTCGGGTTTAAAATAAAATAAAAATTTAAAAAAAATCCTGAAATTAATTGCCAGACAATTTTTGTGTACTTTGTTAGAGCTATTTTATTACTATGTAATTTAGCAGATTTCTATCTTTAATAGAGTCCCACAGCAGTTACATGCAGGAATTCATTAAACGTAAACAAGAGGGAATAATTCCACTAAGTGAGTCAGATGCAACAAGTTCTCCGAAGGCCTGTAAGTAAATTCTCGTGGGGAATATGTATTGCACACAGTACTCTAACAGTATCGTGGCACAGAGGGAACCTGTGTCCCCATCTTCATGGAGGATCCCGAAGGTGCACATGTTAGTTCCGAAAATTGTGAATTTGTGGGATACTTTTTTTTAAATTCCGCTCACCTTGAGCAGAGGGATTTGAGCAACCAACTCCTGCGTTATTCATACTTCTACAGGCAACTCTGAGTTCAGTCCTGATTTGTAAACCATCTCAGGTTCTGCTCTGTAGTTTCTGTGGGTGGTTGTGGTTTTTTTTTTTTTTTTTTTTGTACTACAGTACCCACCCAGAAGCCCCCAGATGCAGGTGAGAGCCATTGGTGTGAGATGTATGTTCAAAACAGCAGCGGTGAAGCAGTTCTCACTGCAAGATACACAGCAGAAGGTTGTCAAGCTGAGTTGATCCTGCCAGCACCTGAACTTATGTTTCTAGAAAGTCTATGATGCTCAAACCATATGCTTATAAGCTCTTGCAGATTTGGTATTACCATGTGCGGAAGCTTAATTATACATAAATTCTGCTAATAATACTCCTGTTCATTTTATGCTGCCATTCAATTTCTTAATTCAAAAGTAAGGTCTGTGCATGTCCATTATATTAGCAGCTATTGAAAGCTCTGCTTATGGCATTTGTGAGACATGCAGAGTACTGAAAAACTGTTTGTATTCTGTATTTCTATATGCAAAATATGTATTTCCTGTAAAATGTTTCTACTGACACTTACTTTTGAGTTGCTTTGGTGGTGTTAATTTTCTTCATGGATTATCTTTGACAGTTATTCTAACATGTAGTATTGTCTGATTTCATACACCTGCTTGCATTTTAGCTGCAAATCAAACTGGCTTGGGCTAAACTGTGACAACTTCATCCTCTGGAAGAGGCTGCCCAGGGAGGTGGTTGAGTCCCCATCCCTGGAGGTATTCAAAATACAGGTAGACAAAGTGCTCAGTATGGGTCATTGATTTTTTTTTTGTAACCAGTGCTTCAGAGCATGCAGCTTTTCTAGTAAAATATTGTCCAACACCTCTTCCTGAGTGATTTGTGTCACTCT